>JAMKCH010009386.1:0-83888 GCA_023653785.1 Ophioderma brevispina | reverse complement strand
GTACTTGCCTGTTATTCCTATGTAAGCAAAATTCAATTGCCGATTGGGGTGTGCAATATTCCCATTGCCGGGGTCATGTCTCACCGTACGCCACCACCGGTGACATTTGTCGAGTCAACTAGCTTAGGCACTTCAAGAACATTTCGCGCGATTTTATTTTCGCGCACGCAAAAATCCTAAACATGATGAGTGTTTTGTAGATATCCCACAAATTGTAAACAATCCTCCGAATAAACCACGATAAACTACTGCCGACTATTTCCGGACTAAAAATAGATCAACAGCTGGAGACCAGCGGGGCTCCCCAGACACGTGCGATGCGATACAACTTGCTACTCATTGAAACATAAAATCCATAATAAAATCAAGTATCCACGATAGGCTAGTTTTAGTAAGTTAGTATAATCCATCAAAGTTATGTTCTAATTCTAGGCTAATCTACTGAACATATGTACATGCTATATCGATGGGGAGACTTTCTACTCCCAATCACCCTCCTGGGCATCGCTGTCATCCTCTCCTTCACTGACAGGGCCAAGATCTGCGTCCCACGCTGCTTTCACAATTCCAGTCTTGGTGAATCCCTCTACAATCAGCTCTTTCTCGCGTTTTAAGATCTCGTGTACTTTCATCATCCAACGGGCATGGATAGGTTTGATCACCGATGTTTTGAGATCAACTGTTGCCGCGATTTCTTCGGGGTTTTTTCCGTCTTCTACCGCTGCTGCTACTTTATTCGCGAACCAATTGGGAAACTCGTCTTTGATGATCTGTTTGTATCTCGCGTTTACTGTTGCGTCGAGTAGTTGCAACTCGTCCGTGCATTTCGCGGGTACGAATACTGTCAACGCTCCGCTGTCGAGAATTTTCTGTTTACTTTTTGGGTACGATGTGCAGAATAAACATCAAATATCAACAAAGATTTAGCATCAGTGCCGAGTTCTTCCCTTGTTTTCTCGACATATGGATCGATGACTTTGTCGATGTATCTTTCCATAGTATCGGATGTACTCCAGTGAGAAGGCGAATGCCACACATCCCAGTCTTTTGGGAACTCGACATTGGGATGGCATTGTTCAGTCTTTCCCTGGTAGATAATTTGCGGGGGTAACATGTGGCCACTAATTAGAGTGCAAGCTAACAAGGCGGTGTAATTCCTCTTGTCGTCGATGCCTTTGATTTCGACTTGTTTGTCACCTTTGTGATGCATAGTCCAGTTACCGCTTGGAATCACTTGTACAGAGGTTTGATCCCAATTGATGATAAGTTCTGGTGGAATCTTGTATTTTCTAACTCTACGCGAGATGCGTCTCTGGAACTTTCCCTTGATGATGTGAAGATCAGCTGGTCGAGACTTGGTTGCTTTTGTTCCCTTGCATTTAGTGAATGTTCATTCTCTGTAGAAGTGACCGAGCCCAGTATTTCTCAAGCTCACAGTCCACCAAACTCCGGCAAGAATGGTGTGGAGGTGCCTTCCTGAACAAGCCCTTAGCAGTGCTAAAACCTGTCTTGTTGACACAGGTCCACCATTTTCCCGCACTGTCTTGAGAAAATGCCTGTACTTTAGCATCGGCATCTTTTCCAAGCAAAAGTGGCCTGCCGTGAAAAGCACTTTTTTGGCATCTGTCAGCTCAGCAGATTCAGTTTTAAGCTTTTTCTGATACCATTTTCATTAAAGCACAGAACTCTCCGTTACTTTTTTCCAAGATCTTTGCTGAATTTCTGGAAGCATTGTTGACCCCATATCTAGCAGCCTATTTTCCAATTTTTGCTGGAGTTTATCACTATAATGATTGTCCAGCTGATTTACTTGGCTGGGTCATTTTGAGAACTTGATGCTGTCAAACTTCTGTATTTCATAATTTGCAGCTCTTATCATTGTGTATCGATTCCTTGTTCATTCAGGTTTTAGATAGGATTTGGCAAAGATTCCACTGGTTTCATTGGTGTTAGTATCGATGCAAACCATTGTGAATTTGGTGTTTACACAAGCATGCAAGCGTGACTAAAAGAAAGAAATTCACGCTGATACGTGTCACTGACCTATGCTGTGCTTGCAAGGGGGTTCCCATGCGTTGTTTCAGGTTAATTGGGTCATGTGTCAAAGGTACTGCGTCGGGTTTTCTCACTTCAGTACATGCACCCATTTTGTTTTCGAGGTGTTTAATTTCGCGCTGCTTAATTAGCGCGAAAGCGTCGAAAATAAATGTAGCGGAAAATTTCCACTTTTACAGTAATTGTTGTCCCCAGTATTTCCTGTTCCAGGGCCAGTGAATCCCAGGGCTGGAAAATGCCATATTTCCCTGAGAATACAATCCAAATTTCCCGCCAAGATTTCAAATTACCCTTTAGATTCTTACAGGTATTTCTTTATTTAAAGACAAAAATTTCCCCCCAATATCAAATGTCCTGGGAATGTTTTTTCCCCAATTCCAAACTTTTTCCAGGCATGGTGAATCCCGCTACCCCCCCCCTTAGCATTGACAAAACTGGAATTTAAACATGAGTTTACTACACTACTTACAAACAATCGACATATGATTCGTCCCCAAAAATCTTTTCTCTCCAGACAGACCATGTCCTCAAAATGCTGCTCCAAAATTCACCATCCTAATTAACCGAAATTTGTAAATATTAAACCTTTTTTTCTCTCGACGGCACCTAATGAACCATAAACAAAATGAAGGTCCAAGGATCACAAAATGCCACCTTTTAAATTTTACTTGTTTAATTTTTCGAAACCTATAGCATTATTGGACATGGACAGATCCCCATCACCAACGGTGAAGTCAAGCGTGAGGGTGATCTACTTGTTCTCATCTGCAAAGGACACTCATCCTACAGTGTGTATTCACTCAATTGAGAGCGGCTAGGAACCTTTGAGGGACATGGTGGTGCTGTTTGGTTGGATAGACTGCAATTGTTCCTTTGGTGTATATGTTATTGAATGTTGAATCATGCTAGCCCAACCTAATCTAGGGCTCTAATCTCCCCAAAACTTCTTGGAACATCGTACACCTCTTTTTTTGAAATCAAGTTTGTGGTTTTTTAATCTGGATAAATAATGGTCAAGATTGAATGCTGAAAATGTTGGGCTATGTTCATTACTCTGCTTGTACGGCATGTACCCTGTCTAAAACAATGGGTTATGCCCAGTAGTTAAAGTTGGTTAGCTGTATTTGGGCCGATAGGTGTCACTTTCCATTGAAACACTAGATTTTCGCGGTTTGCTCGCGGCTTTTTCCGCATTCGTGATGGGGGGGGGGGTTGTTAGGTTCCGACGGAACCTATCAACGATCACCTGTAGTGTTAGTAACGTTTGTCACCTACCTATCGTGCCCTGTTTAATACCCCAGGCCCCTTTGCACTTAAGTCCATTTGTATTGACCGTCCCCAGTATCTAAGGTCCTAACTGCCACACTTTGTCCCTTCTCAACTACCCAAAAAAGCTACAAGATCCCCTTTTCATTCTTGTCTCTGAGCCCCTTCCCGCTGCCACCAGAGCAATCCTGTCCAATTAACTTAATTGTCATCTAACACAGGATGCCCTTTCTTCCAACTACCACCCCAATACTGGCCATTCCAATACTCTGGGTCTCACTTCCAGACCACATGATCTTTTCTGAATTAAACCCAGATTTCTCTTTCCAATTACCCCAGGTCCACTTCCCCCACTATCCCATGTTTCTCCTTCCAAACCACCCCAGGGTTCTCCTTTGCCGAATCCCCTATTTCATGCCTCTACAGCACTCCAGCACAGAGTTTACTAATTCTTCCAGCTCGTTGAAGCATAATTTTAGTTTCTTGAGGTCCCTTTTGGAATCGTTTGCCTCAAGCTTAAAGGGGCATATTGTGATGCCACAGCCGCCTCGTCCCCCCGACTTCTTAAAACCTATTCAGATTGTTTATTTCATCTGAACCGTTAGTCCTTAGTATCCACTTGTGCCATTTACGTGTCAAATTTGGTCTCATATGTAAGAAATTCGCAATTTTGTATTTTCTGTTCCGTAAACGGACAGACAATACAACAGATAGCCTAGGAGCGTGGGAAACACGCAATTAATGCATAACACAAAACCGCAAGATCGGGATGAGCTCAAGTTTTGCGATAAGCTTTTCTCAAGGATTCTAGTGATCATTAATAAGACAGACTGTGCTGAAATCATGAAATGCACCTTTACTATTGGAGCCGAATTGAGTTCTTAATTCTGCATCTGCAATTTCCTCCAACCACTTCTAAGGCCCTAATTTAAAGACAACAAATCAGTTCCTGTCCTAAGTCAAAAGTCGGGCAACCACATCCCTACCCAGAGTTCCCCCCTCCCCCGTCTCTCGCCCTCTCCTCTCATACTCTCCCTTTTTTCTTCAGCGATTTGAGCCAAATTTTGCGTTCAAAAGCCTCCTAGATTCCTCATTTTTCTAAATTCTCGGGCCTATGAAAAGACAAATCGGTTCCCAAGCTCTTAAGTTGGAAGTCGCCAACACAAATCCGTACCCAACAAATTTGAGTGCCCTGCTCACCCTCTCACTTTCTCTGATTTCTTTACAGCCCACATTTTCCAATCTACATGTACATATATCATATACCTACAAAAACTTATTTGCACAACTATGTCATGTTTAGATATCAAATTGGAGTGATTTTTTCTCATTTACACCATTGTTGTGATTATAACTAACTCTGTCCCAGCATAAGCAAAATTATTTTATTTGATATATTATTAGCAGAGATAAATGGTCAATTATTCACAAGAAATATTAATAGGCCCAGGCATAGCAGGAAGCCCCATGGAGCAAGCACTTAGTGGCCCAAGGACAAACATGATTATATTGCGATGTGATGCACATATCCCACAACACAATATGGGACCTTGATGATCACTATTCTTCTGTCTATATGCCTGTGTAGTATGGATAATTGTCACACATGTATTATGGGATATGGAGTTCATGTACTTGATTGTCTCTGCACAGCATTAAGACACCACACATTAAGGTGGGAACTTTATGAATAGAATATTTCATTTATTCAACCATATCCCCATAACCCAGTTAGAAAGATGATACCTCAAACTGCATGTACAAATTGTGAATTTTACACTATTTTACCAGCATTAGTTTGGGATAATTGACACAATGTATTATGGGGTAATGGGATTTTGTTTTTGAGTGCTTCAACATTCTTAGTCCACAAAGCAAGTTGAAAACCATCTGCAAAAAGTAGCATTCTGGTCCAATTAAAAAACAACAACAACTTATTTTCTCGCAAATACCATCCAAATGTTTCCGATATTGCTATAAATATCACCAAATGCCTATCAATTCCCCATAGTTTATATTTTATTCACACTCTCTCTCCGACAACTCAGTATATGTTTCTCATAGGATCTCCCCCATTTAGAAACCTGGAATATTCCACCTTGGCAGTCTCTGGGTGTACTTCATTCTTGAACTACTTGCCCACAATATCGTCCCAATTCCACCTTTTCCTTAAACAAAAACACAAAAACCACCTTTCCCCTGGAGAGACTGCAACACATAACATATCCAATTTATAGCTCCAAACACCGCTTCCTTTATCCAAAACTGTTAACAGAAGTCCAACTTTTCTCACAAGTCAAAGGCAGTACCTACCCCCAATACTTGCACATTTACTGTCTTCTGTCGGCACCTTTTTGGATTTTTCAAAAGTAACCATTCCAATATACAGACTACCGTCTGCTAACTGTACTGTGATAATGGTAATGCTGTAATGATGTTTATAAATGAGGTTAGTGCTGCAATTGAATCGATGCACTTGCATCGGTTTGACAAGACATACCCTGTGGTGCATGTGCCATTATTGTCCTCGCCGAACGAAGTTTGGAAGGGGACAATAAAATGGCTCTGTCCTTATGCTGTGAGAAAAATGTTAACCTGGAATGTCCTTGAGAAAAATGTTAACCCGGAACATTCGGGCCATATCTTTTGTTCTAGATGGCTAGAGTACTGGAGGTCTGTAGGAGGGGGAAAACAATGGCATACACTGCTGGTGCACATATTCCACAAGATTGTTCTATGGTTGTACAAATTCCTTTAACTTTGACAAGGTTATTCATTGTTCCTGCCTATTAAAGGTAGAAAAACACTTCCTGTTGTGAGACGTGGCGACTCGGCCGCTATCCATTTGTAGAGGTCAGTGGGTGCAATTATGATCCCCATTTGTGATGAGGTGTAGGTCATACCAAGGTCAAAGGTCCACATGAGTACAAGTTGAAAGTTGTAAAGGCTGAATGTAAAATTGATCTCAATAGAAAAGTTGAATTCAATTGGAAGTTGGAACCAAACTGACTCATAGGAGCAACATGAGATCCCTCATTTTGTTGAGGTCAAAGGTCCCTACCAAGGTCAAGGTCACATACCAAGTCAAGGGTCATGTGAGGCCAAGTAAAGGTCACCTACCAGGTCAAAGGTCACATACCAAGGTCAAGGTCACATACCAGGTCAAAGGCACATACCAGGTCAATATCACATACCAAGGTCAAATGTCACATACCAAGGTCAAAGGTCATGTGAGTCAAGTTGTAAGATAGGCTGAAAATGTAAAATTGACCTCAATGAAAAAGTTGAAGTTAAGGGTTGTTTTACAATCAGGGTACCTCTTGGCTGAACACTACAATGTGACCCATAAAAACAATGTATGTACTTTTACATAAAATGCTACTTTGCCAACTTAAAGACTACCAAGAGCACCACCTACAGCTGCAAAGAAACCATTTGAAATGCTTGATGACTAACAAAAATATGAACATATGTATTGAAATTGCTTAAAAGTCTCATTTGATGTAGGTTAATATATTTGAGTACATTCAGCATTCAGGAATAACATTTGAAGCAAGGTAATTAATATCCAGAAATCTTAAAAGAATGTGACCATTTGGTAACATGTGGTGTCAATTTGAAATTTAGTGGTAAATTCCGTCAAAAAATGTCCTCTCCATATTTAGGCCAATAAAGCTTAAACTAAATTGACAGATTCATTGTTATATTTTCTTTAAAAACTCTAGTTTATGTTCTACACATTTGTAGTAAACACTTGGTGGCTACCCATTAAGTTTTTCTGTATGACATAATCAAATGTTAGAAGTCGGTGTTCTGTCAAAATCTGTCCTTTCCGAAAACATGAAGTTTGAGTACCGTAACCATAAAAATTGTTCCTGAAGACCTCACATCTCCAAATTTAGGAAACATACTGTTTGAATTATCTATATTACAAAAATATTAATACTTAAAATAAAGCACTTTGTTTTTTTCACCCCAAATGTAGAAATAAATGAAGTTTTCTGTCAAAATCTTGTCCTCTCCGAAAAATGTAACATTTCATCAATCATAAAAATTGTTCCCGAAGACATGACGCTTCAAACTTTTGGAATTATACTTCTCAACTTGCCTACAATGTAAAAACATCAATATTGAAAGTAAATTTTGTAAGACTTCATTTTTCACCCCAAATGAGACACCGAGATACCCTGATTGTAAAACAACCCTTAATTGGAACCAAACTTGAGTCATAGGTGCAACATGAGATCCCTCATTTGTTGATAAGGTCAAAGGTCACATACCAAGGTCAAAGGTCACATGAGGTCAAGTTGTAAGAGTTGAAAAAATTGAAAAGTTGAAGTTAATTGGAACCAAACTTGAGTCATAGGTGCAACATGAGAGATTATGGAGATTACATACAAACCCTCATTTGTTTGAGGTCAAAGGTCACATATCAAGGTCAAATGTCACATGAGGCCAATCATTCACAAACTGCGACAGCAGGCAACAGAAGCGGTCCGAGGACCTATGTATTTTTATCCATATTAAAAAAAAAAGCCTCTCCAACTTGTCATGTGTACCTTAACTGTTTTTGTAATCAGGGGACACCACTAAGGTGGTAACAGGTGCAGCAGATAACTCATGTAGATTATGGGATTGTGAAACAGGTAAGTCAACAGGAATTCTGTACACAATGTTGCAACATCTCATTTTTACAAAGATAATATTAGGTTAAGGCCATGGCCCCGATTGCAAGCGCCTTATCCCCAGGACCCCAGATTTACCGGAAGTGGTCAACATTTTGGTATCTGAAGAAGTACTATTTTCTCATTTCCCCCTGTGAAATCTTACCTAGGGCTAAAAGAAATGTTTGGTTTGGAGTTATGAGCGGAAATATGCACCATTTTGGTCGCCCAATATTTAATTTTACACAGCTTACAAAATCATGATTTTAGCTCTCACAATCAAACGGATTGAAATATTGGCGCTAAACTTCACAATGGGGTTTTGGGGTGAGCCATTCTATTATACAAAACTTCATAATACTTAATCGTGCCAGCCACCTTTTAATCTTGATTATTAAATAAAAGCTTGGGCCTGGCACTAACATAGCTGTTTGAAAGGCCTCATTTATTATAACAAATTACAAAATCAGAATAATTCAACCAAAAAAATATTCTAGCGACAGCTTTTTGGTCCCCGCCAACTTGGTTGGGAAGGGGGACTAAGGGCGTCCATGTGTGTGTGTGCACGCGTCCCAAGCCGATATTTTTGGATCGAAGTAGGTGTGAGTGGTCCATCTTTGCCACATAGATGTATCGTCCATAGGCGGTGGCTTTGACCTGAAAGTGGGTCTATGCCATGGGTCAAAGGTCAAATATGGTCGGGTTTTGTCCAAAAAATAGGGTTAAATTGCTGGAAATCATGTTTCCGACACGATAGGTTGTGTTGTTCCCTCACCTCGGCAACCATAGAATGGTCACTCAAGTAGGCAGCAGATGAGTTCGGAGATGGATCCTGTGGCATGGGTCCCAAAGGTCAAAATGTGGTCAAAATGCTCTGAAGTGAAGCCCTTTTCAATTGTGGAAGATGATGAAAACTGGTTGGGGTGTGGTCACATTCATATTTCAAAATATTTTGAAATGGTGGGTTTCATTTCAAGGTCCATGAAGGGTGATTTCCCAGGTCAACACTACAACATGGTGTAATGGTACCAAACACCGGTTGGTTTAATAAACATTCAATTTAATTTTATATTTACAATTCCATGTGAGCAAGTGCTGTCATTATTCTACTGCCGTCTTTGAAGCCAAAATGCTGGGAATCAAAATAGGATTCCAAATTGTGGACAGATTAGAAATCATGGTGATTACCTGGATATTATTATTGTGGAACATTAGCGTCGTCGGGAAAGCCCCCCCGTCCGTCTTGAAAACTTCTGACAAAGTTGTCTTCGAAACTGAGAAGATTCCAATGGAATATGTTACCTGAGGATCTTATAATAAGCGTGACTTTTGCCTTCTGTCATTTTTTTGGAGTCTTTCCGCTGAGAGGACATATCCTCGTTGAACTGCAAAGCTCCTTTTTGAAGTATCAGGTGATTTAATTGTGTGGTAATTGTGTATTGTTTGATTTATGTAATGTTTTGGCCATGTATAAAACCAAATTCCTTGAACCACTTACAAATCATTAAAATCTGTTATATTATATCAAATTTCAGATCACTTTGTGCACAAGCTAGCCTCATTTATTTGTGTTTGACAGGTTTTCTGACCTTAGCGTCCACGAGCCGTCATAATAACAAAGGTCAAATCCCTACACCTAGTTGTATTGTCATAAACCTGATGGGTGAGTAAACATTCGATGTCAATTGTTTTCCCAAGGTCCATTTCCCGGTCCCAGCTGTGGTTATTCCCCAGGTCAAATCAACACTGCAAATGTATTGTCTTATGGTCCTGAAACATTGGGTGTTGTCCACATTCATTGCCAGAAATTTTTAAGGTCATTTCAAGGTTAGTAGGTCATCCAAGGTCAACTCACACACATGTTTGCTATGGTCATGAAACCTGGGGGGGAAGTAAACAGTCAGAAAAACCCTTTGAAAATTTTTAAGTATTTCAAAGTCATGCAGGGTCATCGAAGTCACTCACCAACACATAGTTGGATGGTCATGAAACCTGATTGGGTGAAGTTAAACATTCATCAATGTTTCAGGTCATTTCCCGTCAGCTTGGTTATTCAAGTCCATCACTGCAAATGGTTGTAATGGTCATGAAACTTGGGTGGGGTCAACATTCCCCGACCTGAACATTTTTTTTTTGAAGGTCATTTTCATGGTCCAGTGGGTCAACCAAGGTCACTAACTATTGGGGGTCAATGATAGGACTTTTGGGAGGTAGGCAACATGTGATATCAGAAAGGCCCATCCCGCCTCCAAGGTATTGCAACTGTAGGCATTAGTTAGTCCTCTTTGGGTTTGAGCACCCTTGTTTCCATCTCACTCCTCCCTGTGATCTTACAGTTCGGTTACTTTTCCTCCTTTTACTACCGCGACGGGCGGGGACCATTGTGGTTCGAGCAACCGCCTTGTGCAATTGCTTGTGGATTAGTTATTCACTAGTTAAATCCTTTGCAAATTTTTACCAAATTACACGGGCAAATAAAATTTCTCTTAAAATCATTTTGTACACGATCTCAGAGAGAATGGACATAAGAGGCACTATAATAAAAATTGTGGGGGGGGGGAGTTTTTTGAAAATTTCAAATTGTCTATATGGCAAGATTCACAATGGATTTTCTGATCTTTACAGGAGTATGGGTTCTTGCATCTCCTTATTTAAAGCTTACTGTGCCACATTTTCACAAAATATGAATTTCTTCAATTTGCTCTCAATTATAGTCTAGGCCCTGCAAGAAAAGAAATACAGTTTACACATAAAAATAACATCTCAAAACAGATAGGGACCTAAATAAGTTAGACCATCCAATAATTTGGAGGTTACTTTTAGTTTTCCATACATAACCAATGTGTATATCACATGAATATCAATAGACTCGTACTCATTGATATAAAACACAAAGTTCCCAGACCAGAAAACAGGGCGCATGCCGGGGGAAACACGCATACGCGCGTGCATTTTTTTCGTGTTAAATTGCCTTTCCGTCGTCCTGCTGAAGTAATTTCGCCGCTACGTAATTATAAATCGTTCCGTTTACCATACGTACGCTGAATTTGGTCTTAATCATTTTCAGGTGAGGGCTATGTATACCAAAGCTTTATACCATGCAAATAGCGATTTTGAAAAACTGAGGTGCACTATTTTTCAAATTGCCAGTGCCTCTTTAACCCCTGGGCACTACTTGCCTATCATAATCAGCATCTAAAGCATATTGTGTTGGTTTACTTAGCAAGGTATATCATGTAGTAAATCAGAGATATTGTAGAATGTATATGTTTACCCAGAGAGATAGAAGCACTATTTTGATTGGTTACTCATAAGGGCTATCTCATGTTATTTCTTGTAATAGCCAATCGATAGGTTGTATAATACGGGGTAGTTGTCCAGGGGGTTAAGATCAGTTTGTCAGAATTGTGTTGCCCCCGCGTTACAATTTGTTTTACAAAATAAGACTAGACATTTGCATGGTATCAACGAGCTGTTCCGTTCTAATTCCTAGTACGATCAAATTGGATGATCGCGTGCATATAAGTTGCTGGGAAGATTGATATCATCTTATTTGGAATCACTGGACGGACAAATCTTGTTTCATTCACAAAGATAAAAAATAGCGATCACTTATAGACAATTCATTGAAATAACAATCATTTACTCACAATTTTTTCGAATGAGTGTCAAAGTTCATCTAAGGGCAATTTACAGTTTTCTTACTAATTTGTGGACCGATGAACACATGCTAGCGTGAACTGCGGAGCTACGAGAACATCCGCACCTCGTTTCGCAGATGCGTAATTGGTCAAAGATGTGCTGAACCTCCTGCGCTCAGCTTAGTGGGATCAAGTGAGGTGTGCGTATCTCCTGTCCACGTAATTATATTAATCCCCACTGTAGTAAAAAAAAATACCTGATGTCAAGTCACCCAAATGGTCATTCAGTGATCATGAAAGCTGAAAACTGTGACGTTCTAATAGAACATAGTGAAATCTTACTAGGCTAAGAATGTTTGGTTTGGAAGTTTGAGCGAAATCTGCACCCAGTTTGGTCGACCATATTATTTTAACACAGCTTACAAATCAATGTTTTAGCTTAACAAATCAAAACGGATTTACTATTGGCGCGAAACTTCACAAATGGGGTTTTGGGTGATGGCCATTCTATTAATACAAAACTTTCATATATACTTAAAATCGTGCCATCCCCTTTTAATCTTGATTAGTAAATAAAAGCTTGGGCCTGCACTACAACTGGATTTGAAATGCTCCTTTGATTATAACAAATTAACAAAATCAAATAGATGGTCACGCAAAAAAAATATTAATATCGACAGCTTTTTTGGTCCCCCGCCAACTTGTTGGCGAGGGGGACTAGCGTACCATGTTGTGTGTTCGCGTCCCAAGCGATATTTTGATCGAAGTAGGTTGATTGTCCATCTTTTGGCCAATCATAGATGTATCTCATTATGCGGTGGCTGGGACCTGAAGTGGGTCATATGCCATGGGTCAAGGCAAATATGTCGGTGGTTTTGTCAAAAATAGGGTTAAATTGCTGTAAATCATGGTGCGACACATAGTTTGTTGTTCTCGCACCATAGATTGTCACTCAAGTAGGCAGCAGATGAGTTCGGAGATGGATCCTGTGGCATTGTTCAACAGGTCAAATGTGGGTCAAAATTGCTTTAAGGTAAGTAATAATCCTTTTCATTGTTGGTAGGATGATGAAACTTCCTGGGTGTGGTCAACATTCATTTCAAATATTTTTGGATCATTTCAAGGTCATGCAGGGTGATTCAAGTCATATCCACTACACATGGTTGTATGGTCACAAAACACAACCGGTTGGTTGAAATAAACATTCATTTATTATATTTACAATTCCATGTTGTAGCAGAGTTCTGTAATATTCTAACTGTCGTCCTTTGAAGCCAAAAGTGCTGGGAAATCAAAATAGGATTCCAAATCTGTGGACATAAAAATTATGGTGATTATCTTGGATTTTCTTATGTTGGAACATTAGCGTCGTCGAGGGAAGCCCCGTCGTTCTTGAAACTGCTGGACAAAAGTTTTCTCCAGGACTGAGAAAAAAAGATTCCAATGGGAATCTTACCTGAGGATGTATAAGCGTGACTTTGCAAATGCTGTCATTTTTTTGGAGTCTTGCGCTGAGAGGACAATCATCGTTGAACTGCAACGCCATTTTTGAAGTAGCAGTTATATAATTGTGTGTAATTGTTAATTTTGATTTATGTATGTTTTTGTGTTTTTTGATTTTTTAAATTATTCATTAAAAATCATTAAAATCTGTTATATTATATAAAATTCAGATCACTTGTGCACAAGCTCATTTATTTGTGTTTTGAAGGGTAATTTCTTGTCTGACCTTCGGCGTCCACGAGACGTCATAACAAGGGTCAAATCACTACACATCGTTGTATGGCATGAAACCTGGTGGGTGAAGTAAAACACTTCGATGTCAATGTTTTTCAAGGTCATTTCCCGGTCAGCTCTGGTTATTCAGGTCAAAATCACTTGCAATATGGGCGTATGGTCAGAAACTGATGGGGTTAGTAAGCATTCATTGCCAGAAATTTTTTAAGGTCATTTCAAGGTTATGTGAGGTTCATCCAATGTCAAATCACTACACCTGTTTTGTATGTCATGAAACCTGGTGGGTGAAGTAAACATTATACCTGAAAATTTTTAAGGTCATTTCAAAGTCATGCAGGTCATCGAAGGTCCAAATCACAACACATAGTGTGTATGGTCATGAACCTGATGGTGAAGTAAACCTTCTATGCCAATTGTTTTCCAGGTCATTTCCTTCCCGTTCAGCGGGGGTTATCAAGGTCAAATCACTGCAAATGGTGGTATGGTCCAGTGAACTTGGGTGTGGCAACATTCAACCTGACATTTTGAAGGTCATTTCATGTCACTGGGGTCAACCAAGGTCAACCTAACTATTGGGGTCATGAATAATGAACTTTGTGAGTGTAGTCAACATTTGATATCAGAGGCCATGCCAAAGCCTCCAATGTATTGCAACTGCTATGGCAGTAGTTAGTCTCTTTGGTTTGAGCACCACTTCTTTCAATTGCAATCCTCCCTGTGAGCTTACAGTTCTGGTTTTTTTCTCCTTTTACTACCGGCACGTCGTGGGACCTTTGTGGTTCGAGAACCTCCTTGTGACATTGCTTTGGATTTAGTATATTCCACTTAGTTAATCCTTGCAAATTTTACCAAATTACTGAGCAAAGGATAAAATTTCTCTTAAATCATTTGTACCAGATCTCCATAGAGAATGGACATATAGACGGGCCTATCTAAAATTGTGAACTTATAGGCCTATATGAGCAATATTTCACATGGATTTTTTCTGAATCTTACAGGAGTATTGGGTTCTTTGCATATCCTTATTAAAGGCGCACTGGCAACATTTATCACAAAATAGTTAAATTTCTTCAATTGCTCTCAAATGCTAGTCTAGGCCACTGCAAAAAGACATACATTTACACATAAAAATAAAACATCTCAAAACCAGATAGGGACATTACTAATAGGTTAAAGACATCCATAAATTTTAGTTAACTTTAAGTTTTCCTACATAACAAATGTGTATATCACATTAATATCAAGACTCGTACTCATTGATATTAAACCACAAGGTCACAGACCAGTAAAACAGGGCGCATGCCATGGTAAACATGCATACGGCGTGCATTTTTTTTCGTGTTAAATGCCATTTCCCCGTCGTCTTCTGAATTAATGTCGCCGTCTACATATTAATTATAAAATCGTTCCTTTACCCACCCATAAAGTACGGCTGATTTTGGTCTTAAATATCATTTCAGGTGAGGCTAATGTATACCAAAGCTTTCTAACCATATGCAAAATATCGATTTTGAAAAATCTTGAGGGTGCACTCTTTTTCAAATGTGGCCAGTGTCCTCTTTAACCCTGGGCACTACTTGCCTATCTATCAGCATCTAAGCACTATTGTGATTGGTTACTTAGCAAGTTAGATCATGTTTAGTAAATCATAGATATTGTAAAATATGGTGATATGGTTAACACACAGAGATATATAAGCACAGGTTGTGATTGGTTATTACTCATAGGGCTATCTCATGTTATGTTCCTGTATGAGCCAATCAATAGGTGTATAATTACGTTGTAGTGTCCATGGGGTTAAATCAGTTTCAGAATTTGTGTCACCGCTGCTTAAATTTGTTTTAACAATAAGACTAGACGCATTTGCATGGTACAAACACTGTGACCGCGTCTATTACTATAGATCAATTGATGATCGCGTGCCTATAAGTTGCTGGGAAGATTGATATCATCTTTTGGAAGTCCAACTGTAACCGGTACCATCTTGTTCATGCACAAAGATAAAAAATTAGCGTCACTTAAGAAAGTTCATTGAAATAACAATCATACATCAAATTTTGTCGAAATGAAGTGATCAAAGTTCATCTAAGGGCAATTTACAAGTTTTATTAATAATTTGTGGACAGAAACACATGCGAAGCGTGAACTGGGTGAGCCTACGAGACATCGCACCCTCGTTTCGGCGATGCGTTAATTGTGTCAAGAATGTGCTGAACCTCCGCGTAGCTCTTATTGGGATCAAGTGAGTGTGCGTATCTCCTTCTCCAAGTAATTTTTAATCCCACTGTAGTAAAAAAAATCCTGATGTCAAAGGTCACCCAAATGGTCATTCAGTGATCATGAAAGCTGAAAACCTGTGACGTTCTAATAGAACATAGTTAAGTCAGTAGAAAAATTGGCTATGTATGCAGTGGGGTGGGGGGTGAACATTTTTGTGTGTAATTGTTTATTGCCATGATTTGTACTGTTTTTTTTTTTTTCAAACAAGGGAACAGATAGGAGAATTTACAACAAAATCTGCTGTGAGAACATGCCGGTTTTAACCTACAGTGCGGCAGGTTCTTACATACAGTACAGACAAAGCCATGGGCCACGCCTGGTGCAATGGGTGGGGGGGTGGGGGTATTTTACGACGTTGAAAGATAATACCATCAAATGGTGAGTAGTGTCCCAAGTATTAAAGTTTGGAGAGTGAATACACTGAAGTGAAAACTGGTAATATGAAAAATGGTTCTGTATATGTGTCTATTTCACGTGACTATGCCCGATTACTGTTATGGGTATATATATGTGTGTAGGTGCTGTTGGTTGGTTGGTTGGTTGGTTGGTTGTGAGAACACCAGAAAAAAATTTAAGAAAAGTCAAGATTCGAGACCCTACTTTAGGAGTGAAGTACTGATAACAGATCCTGTGACATTATAGCCCGTATACAAACAGCTTGTGATATGGTTTGGAATAAGGTTATTTGGGTATACAAATTTGACTGTTCATGAGGGACTGGAGACTGTGGGCCTACTATTTTCCCAATCTCCCGTCACCAAGGGAGTATTTTTGGCACCATTTTCACAAATATAGGCAGTCAATTATTTGGTTTTATATATAACACTTCAAAATATTCTCTAGCACTATCCATTCTAACAACATTGAACTACGAACAGAGTCTTTCAATGGTGCAAGCAGTGGTCTTGGCAGTCGGGTGTAGAAAATATGCTGACGCAGAGAAAGAGTTGCTATATACAAATATTGACTGCTCATGAGGGAAATGGTGCAAAATAACTAATAACTCCCGCCCGAGGTGACTGAGACCGTGAGCCTACTCTTTTCCCGATACCGAAGTCGAGTGTAAAATATTAGGTCACGGTCTGTATCACCGAGGGGAGGTATTTTGCACATTTCACTAATATAGAGCAGTCAATTATATGTTTTATATAACTATAAAAAAAAATATTTCCTGTCATTTGAAAAACTTGCCAAGTTTAGTCAAGATCATCTGGCCACCGCAACTTAAGGATAGTCAAGATACCAATACAGGGAAAAAAATTCCCATAAAAATGAACTATTTCCCGTGATGGGGAAATAGTAGCTTTTTATGGGACTTTTTCGCCTCTTGTTAAATTTTGGGGAACTAGTCTCAAATATTTTATGTCCACGTGATTAGTATCCACCAATCAATACAGAAATATTTTTAATGTGTTTTATTCAAAAAAGTTAGATTGTCCTCAGTGTGATGCATCACAGTGCAATAGTCACTTGTTATAGCAATTTTTTGTTTCCCGTCATGAAATATCTGGGAAATAGTAAGAATATTTTATGCTATGTGATGAAGTCTCCACCAATCAAGGAGATAGAGGCATGTCAATCTATGTTGTTTGCTGAAGTAGAGGAATTTGTGTTTTTGGTAAAATGCGTTTGTGCTTTATATGCTACGAAAAGTTGAATTCTCGCAATACAAGTCAACCACTAGCAGTTACCTTGCTAGTCCAATTTTGAACCGCACTTCCATTGGATTAACATGTCAAGTAGTGTATTATTGTTCAAAACAAAAACACAACGCCTTTAGGAGCGAAAGAGTTCATGTGATCGAAAGTAAAGCAAAAGGTTAATTACTTTAATAATTATTTTAGTGTGATTATTCACGCAACCGACCGTTCTACTTAACGGTTAAACTAAATGATCAGTGAAATGTTCCTGTGTAATATTTATTTACGCTGTTCTCTGGAGTCAACTTTTTCCCCCATGAAGCATCAGGAACCATACCTCTCCTGGGTAATTGTTGGCAGCGTACCGTATTGCGAACTGCTGAGTTCATCTTACATTTTTAAAGGGACATTTCATATGTTGCAATCTCTCAGTTAGGGGAGTGGTCAACCTATTGCTTTTGTTTTTACACGAATTTCTGTTTTTGAAACCATTTTATTAACATCAATCTGTGTTCTATCGTACCAACAACGGTTATCCCCCTGCAACCACCTGAGCTTTATTTTTTTTTTGCCGATTTAAAACAGCTATTTGACCATTCTCTATTCATAGTGAGGGCTTCTTCTTCTTCTTGCGTAATGAGGCAGCAGCTAAACATGTTGTAAGCGTTGGAGCCAACTCACTCTTGATTGGTTGTGGTTTGAAAATCTGTGTCCACCAGTGGCGAAAGGTAGGGCACCTCAGTGAATTGTTCTCCTGCAGACCCGAGGCCAAGGCAGTGGTGCTAGGGTCGTTGGACTGGCATCCCATGAAGATCCAGTAAGTCGGCACAGGAGGTTTATTCCTGGACGATACCTTGGCCGCATACGGACTCAAGTTGCTGCCGGTAAGTAAGCTGCCGGTCAAGCTTCACGCCAAGTAGTGGGTGTAGGATTGTGGGGGCGAGGCGCATCCATTGAGGTGATTTGACCTTGCGATGACCTGTTTTGGTGTTGGGTGGAGGCAGTAGCGGTGGTCTTGGCTCGCTCATTTCAGTCTCCTCCAGGTCTTCAGATATGCTGCAAGTAGCGCCATGTCTGTTGTAAGTGTTCTTTCCTCTACTTCTTCCATTGCTGGCTGTCCGAGTGGAGGAGGGCAAGATCGTCGGCATAGCCGTATTGTCTAGAAGTGGTTTGAGGTACATCGCTGATATACAAGTTGAAACAGGCATAGGTGCCAGTACAGATCCTTGTGGTACTCCGTTCCTCAGACGACGCAGACCGACTACTCTGTCCATCACTGGTCTTGAGCATAAAGCTACGGTTTGCAAGCATGTTAACATACGAATTGTCAAGGGGACGACGGGATGGTTTCTGAGGAGCTAGTGTCAGGCCCCTGGTGCCCCACACGGTGTTGTAGCCTGAAGTAAGGCTCACCAAGATGACACCTTCCTTACGGGCTTTTCAAAGCTTTCCAATCTCATTGTGAGTTTTACAATCTGATGGACAGGCTCCGGCCACGGCCGAAATCTGCTTGTTCGTCAGGAAGATGGGGATCGACGAAGGGCTCCAGCCGGGCCAGGATCATCTCTCAAGGAGTTTGAAGGAGACACACCCAGTAGTGAATTGGGGGTAGTATTAGGGTGTCGACAGGCTTGTTTGGTTGGGGGAGTGCGTGATAGTAGCTCTCCTCAGATTCTTGGGTTAAGGACTGGTTGGTAAGCAAATGTGTAGAACTCCTGGAGCCAATCTAGACACGTGGCCGAATTGCATCAGGAACTCTGATGGTATGTTATCAGGGCACTGGGCTTTCCACTCTTTAGTGGCTGATAGCGAGGGTAAGCTCATCTAGTGAGAAGGATGTTGAAAGTGAACCGTCCACCCGGGGGCTTGACGAAGTTTGGTGATCTCTTTTTTGACGAGCGAGTGTGATCCTTAATTATCAATGTTCTTGAAACGACCATTGCGAGGAGTGCTCAGCAATTGAGTTGGCAGTCACTGCGACATTTCTAGGTTTGGAAATTCGACCGGTGAGACGGTTTATGGTCTTCCAGGCCTTCCTGCTGGGTGGGTGAAGTCGATTCCTGGACCGTCTCCTCACAGCGCTCACGGCGCTTTCGGTCAAGCAGTTTGTCAGATTGAAGCCTTGGATGAAGCTTCTTCCCCGGGTTCAGAAATTCAGGAAATCATTGTAAAGAGGATCACATTCCTCACCAAGATGGGATATAACTGCGATGGCAGCCACGGGGGATGGTCTTCTTTGCTATATTAATAAAGGAGTTGACACAAGGGCTGTGTAAGAATTGTCTAGGTTGGAGAAGGTTGGTGTCGGGAGGTGGGACTTCTGAATCCAACCAGGTTCTTGGGGGAAGCTGGTCCCAGTCTGCCTTGCGTAAGTTCCACCTTTTCACGGGCTTTGTTGGTACAGGCTTAGCAAGGCTCTCCTGAGCGCTCAGTGATGGTCTGGTTGGGAGTTCGGAAAGCGGTCGAGAAACAGTACGGTGAATGGAGATGGTGGTCCATGTTGCAAAAAGCCAAGGTCAGGGGTTTGTAGACGTATTCCACTTTCCAGAGTTGAAAGTGTCTTGTTGCTTGGGCGGGTCTGTAGAAGTGGTACCACGGATTTGAGGGCCCAGTCCTCTAGGGTAGCTCCATCGGTTGGTTTTCCTGCTCTATTTTTAACCCAGGAGAGTATGGCATGTTAAAGTCGCCAGCGTTGCCCATTCCAGGGTGGGAGTCTGCAGGAGAGGTGCAATTTGTTTTAATTGGGAGGAGTTACTAGCAAAGATGGCAATCCCGTGGGTGCGCCTCTCGGTGTGTGCAGGCCAAGGTGTAGCGCAGAGATTTTCAGAGAGGGAACTGTCAGTAGCGTGTTTTTGGAGGAGACTTGCAGTGACTTTATGCGTATGTGTGAGGTGTTCGAGTGATGTTTATCTTCGCCCTAGTGAGACCTTCCACGTTTAGTTGAAGCACTAAGATGCCATCTGACTTGAAATCTGGTGATGACGCCCTAATCAGGGCATTGTGTGCCAGACTGGCATCAGATGGTCCCTCTGGCGGGGCATGAGTAAAATACAGTGAGATAAAAAAAAGACAACAGTGAAGTAAAAAGACAACAGATGTTAGCGTAGCCCAGTTGATTATCATTCGCCTGAAAAAGATCCGTGCGGGTTCAACACGAGGAGGTTGACAATCTGAACCCCATACGTGAGGGCTTAACATTGAGATCATTTTTCCAAATCAAGATGTTAGGTGTCACATTTCTTTGTTATTAACCTAATACGTATTTGCGTGGTATGAATTCCACCTCAGAAAACATGGAGCCATTTCAGGTGATCCCGATAAGCTGTCCAAGGTAACCAGTGCTCTTAACAATGGTTTGGACCAAATACCTTATAACAGTGCATGAGATGGTACCTTGGTCCAAATGGGAGTTAACGGTAGGGGACTCCTTCATTTTTAAAGCAATCGATTTTCTCCATGTGGCCGCTACACAGAAAAAACGGTTGGCCAACTGAGAAAAATAGCAATAATCTTAACGAGAAAGGCCAAAATGGCAAAGGATGTAACCCTGGTTAAATTGTATATGTTTTTACATTTATACCGTTTATATATTTGAGATGATGAATTAAAACGAGAGAAAATTGACTTTGTAAGCACTTTTTTGAATTGGATCAGCTCCCGGCGAAATGGGCGGATATTGGGGGCTCGGTTTATGATGACGTCACGGTGGTCTCTCAGTTCACCCAGGGTACCGCCATTGGTTGATTCCGTCAATTATTTGTTCTGCCATCCAACGCCATATGTTTTGCGTCTCATACGTCATAGGACTTAGCAGAAAATGGCAGAAACGTTGCGGTGTGGTACCACGCATTATGTGGCCATTGTTATGTCCCTTAGCTGTAGAAGCCTGGTACATATTCCCAACCGTGGAACCCAATTACTGAGTGTGATGAATGAACGGAAAATTGATTAAGGGAATCGTCAGGACTGTCACAGTCAGGGGCGTGGCCAGATCTTTTGGCACAAGATGTAAACCACTGTGACGTCATCGTGAAACCGTGTTGCCAAACTCTGTTTAAAAAGTTCTCATTGTGGAGCTACTTGGGTGGGTGATGTTTTCAATCTCCTCTCTCAACAGTGCACCAATTTTTTTAACCAAATGCAATTTAAAGGCCGACTCAGAGTTTTAGCGAAGAGGGCGCCCTCAATTTTCAAACAAATCAGGGTTTTTGCACATACATAATGCTTGTCCGTATACTAATCACTGTGTGAAATAGCTAACCTCAAATCGAAGTCCTTCATATAGAAAATCACAACTTTGTTATAAAATTCCGGATCCTGAATTTTTGTTGTACACAGTATCCTATGGCACTGTTACCCATGCATAAATGTTTACAGCATGAAAACGAAGAATCCGATTCATCTCAAACTTTGGAATTGAGCATTTTAGGTGACTATTTAGTTCCATTTGACTATTTTCAATTATTACACTAAAAAAAATATATTTCAAAATCTCTGAGTCAGCCTTTAAATGAATAACCATATTTTCCCTTCAAATTGATA
Source organism: Ophioderma brevispina (assembly GCA_023653785.1). Classification (NCBI taxonomy): domain Eukaryota; kingdom Metazoa; phylum Echinodermata; class Ophiuroidea; order Amphilepidida; family Ophiodermatidae; genus Ophioderma; species Ophioderma brevispina. Next base: position 62,063 of record JAMKCH010009386.1, on the reverse strand, counting down.
CCAAATATAGTGCCCATTTTGACTTCTCTTTAAAAGGTACATTGCAATTGATAGGAAAGCTATAGTCATTAAATATTAATCAAAATAAAGTTATGTAATGACCTCCAATTTCACCTTAATTTTGTCAACAAATTATACTGCACACTTGATGTTCCCATGCAGCTGATGCATTTTGAAAATATTGCATTTTTTCCATGTGGATGAAAAAGTACCTTTTTTTTATTGCAAACTGTTTTGCGTAATTGAGAGACCTCCATCCCGAATTTCAATTTCTGTATCAAACTCAAAATCATTAAAAATAAAAAAATGTAGATCCTTTTTTTTTTTTTTTTTTTTTGGGGGGGGGGGGGGGGCAGAAGGTACCATACGTATAGCCACTTTATTTTCCCAATACAAGTCTGAAGGCATTTTGGGGATGATTTATAACCTAAAATACTTTAAATGTGTTACACAAGAAGGATATAAGTTGTTGTTAATTGTATCGGGCCCCAAATGTTACCTTTTTGCAAGATGTTTTCAACTTCAATTGTGGACTGAATAACGTGGAAGAAACAAGGAATCAAATCCAATATCCCATAATACATTGCTTTTAAATTTGAACTACTTAGTTCTCCAGGTAGACAAGGATGAATATTTATTTATCTTTCTTTGGAGATGGCCAGCGCACACAAGTGTTGAAAAACCTATGTGCGCTTGGTTGGATTCCAATGGGCATCTTCTGTATTACTAGCACAGCACCCTTACCAATTAAGCTAAGAAGCCAGGGTTGGTAAAGGAAAGATAGGTATAATCTATAGACCTATTAAGTTCGAGAGGTGTCCATCGCTTTCCTAGTTGCTAATATTATATTTATATTTTGGAATTTGCTGTAATTTTAAAAACACAAGGAGCTACACGTACAAAGCCTGATGGCACACGCATACTATTATGTGGTCACTGTTTGTGAAATACACTTGTCTCGATTCATGGATGTATGAGTAGCTTGTTTTAAATGGCCCCGAAATAAAAAATGCACTACTGGAAAACAACCGTTTAATTTTTTTTTATTTGATTGATTGATGGATCGGTCATTCGCCTGCCCGCCCGTCTGCCTGCCAGCCGACTCAATATATTCAGTATTGAAATGAAAGAGAAAAACAGTGAATAAGGATAATAATTTTGTTGCATGCACTTAATTAGGACTTTAAATTATCGTACCAATGGTAATATTTAAATGAAATTTATTAGGGAAATGGAAATTCATAGCCCAGTGTTTTTAGTATCAGATTATGCCCTGTCATCTGATTCAGCAATAGCGTTTTCATCTACTGATCTTGGTTTACAGACAGGAGAAAAGCTAGATGAAGTGAAAGAACACACAAAGGCTATTCTGGATATCCAGCCGAACAATAAGGACATGATGTTCATAACAGCCTCCAAAGATACAACAGCAAAGGTAACTGTGACAATTAATTGTTAATTTAAGGTGGGCCGGGTATAATTAGATAGCCAAGAGTCATATATGACTCATTCATGGGGTTTAGTCCTAGACACCAGGTATGCTTTAGAACTATTTATAACTATTTTGTGGGCTGCCAGTTTTATCTGGCAGGACCACTTACAATTTGTATGTCTTGGTGGATGTATATGTAGTGTTTTTTCCAACCAGAAACGTCAATGACGGATTTACATCAGAAATGGGTATGTTAGTGGTATTGGACACACACATTATGCATGCTGTCCTACCATCACCAAATGTGCATATTAAGTAACCTCATTTTGCATATCCCTTGCCAACCAAACAAGTAAACCAAAGGTAAATCTTTGTCTATTGCTCCAACCAGAATGCATGACCGATTTTACGGGATACGTGGTAACACATCCTGGACACATGTTGTCTGTCATCACCAATGTGCATAATAAGGCTTTTTCACACTGAGGCCGGTGATCGATCGACTTTTTTGCGATCGATCGCCGTCCGTATACTTCAACCCAGCTACCACAGGGGTTCATTATAATACGTCGCAAACTCTGACACACAATGTTGTTGTTTTGCTTTCCTCAAATCACGAACGCATTCGTCCCCTAAATGCAATACGTAGAGTCTATCGCCATGTTGAATTTCCGTACTCAATCCGTTCAATTTAGACGGAGCGGAAAACTAACAAGTGCCTTTGCGGAAACAAACCAATGTGACCAGTCTTCACTTAAAAGAGGGCCATGTACCTCACATTAAAAAAAGTCAACTACAACCACTGCTGTAAGTGCCTAATAAAGAAGTATTTTGTGAAAGCAGCAGCTCATTAGATCCTTCCTTTTGGAAAACTTTACATCGTAACTAGGCGCTATTGCGCATGCCGGCTATATTCAAAAACGGCTGCACTAGTCTTCAAAAACAGCGATCGATCACAAAAGTCGCGATACGATCACTGGCTCAGTGTGAAAGCCTTATTAGTACCTCCATTTGCTATTTATTCTGATTGGCTTATAACAAAATGGAGTCCATACTCTTTTAATATATTGAGTCCACAGCTGAGACCACAAACTGTTAATTATTTTAATAAATTAAGTCTTAACTTTAATTTTTTTATGTGTTTTTCCCATCATTTAATTTTTCACCACAAGTCGACCTAAAAAAATGCAGCTCTAAATGTATACCCCTTTTAGGTCTCAAAAATCTGCTTATGTTTGTCTTTAAACCATAAGCTTGGGTCCTAGGGGCCTTTACAAAAAAAATACCAGAAAACATAGGCAGAACCTTATCCCAAAGACACGTGTGTTTTTGTGATAAGGTTTATAACCCCACATATGCAGGTGTTTTTGATGGCAAGTTTTTAAACCCAAAATCACAGTGTTTTGGTGATAAGTTTACATCCACTAAAGATATAAGTTAGTTCGTTAATCCAAAGTTTAAATCCTGTTTTGTCCCCGTTACGAGGGTGGCGTATCCACCTCACTCGGCAATACTGCGTGGAAGGATTTATTGGAGGCAAAGATAATTGACCCGGAGCCCTTCCGACGTCAATCCAGCAGGTTTTCGGCGGTGGGCCTAGCCTTTGGGCACCACGCCACCATTCAAGGCATATGCTGGATGGCCGCCATTAGCTCTCCCGAACTACGCCCTTGTAGTAGATCTTCTTTTTCATTCTACCAGGGTAACCATCTACCCTCCTCATCAGAATCCGATGGGGGTGCCGGTTTAGCCGCCGACAACTCGGCCCTGGGACGGTTAGTACTGGTTACCAGGATCCATTAGCAGGGCCCTCAAAGGAACCTGACCTGACTGAAGGAAACTGACCTTCCCCTGATAAAATAACAAAACATATATCCATCCCCAATATTTACAGAGCTTTTAAGAGATACTACCCGATCATCAACCTTGACCCTACCACTTATCAAACTTGAGATTTATAATCATTTCACCTGTGACATCAGCATGAAATTACCTCCAAGTAACCAATCAAAATAGACATTCCATATTAAAGAAGTCTGTAATAAAGCTTTGGAAGCATTTCTTACAAAGTTTCTGATTGGCCAAGTAATGACTTTTAATCCACTCTTTCTTTAGTTATTTGATGCAGAAATGTTGGAGCATATGAAAACCTACAAGACAGAGAGACCAGTGAATTCAGCTTCTATTTGCCCAATAAGGGATCATGTAAGTTAATTTGTATTTTAAAAATTACAGTGGTTAACAGACAGGGATCATGGTTGTCTGTATAGGTGCTGAATTTTGACTGTGTTAATTAGGGACGGGATTAAACTGGGTTGGGGGTCCGACTGACAGGTGTGTGGATACACCTTTTTTGTAAGTGATATTCAGGGCTGGAATAGAAAATTACTACATTTGTTTTCATCATAAACATTGACAGTGAATGAACCCTTTCAAAACCACTGTTCTGTTTGAATTTGGCCAAGCGCACATTTGTGTACACGGCCAATTTCTTCATGGTAGTTACGACACAGCTACCACCGAGTAGACATGGATTACCTACCCACTAGATGTACACTCGCCGGCCAGGATTCGTGTATTTGGCCGCATACACGGATAGTGTACACACAGCGGCTGTCTCCCCGCGTGGAGTAGTTATGTGGTTACACCGGCTCTCAGTGCGCGCAGTATTTCTCATGGCCAATTTTGTTTTTAGATAGTTTTGGCATATATTTGCATTTTTTTAAATGTGCGGGAATAGGGGGGTTTTGATGCTCGATACGAATTTCGTAATGATTTTCCTAAAAACCAATCAAAAAATACTAAACAGAGAACAAGTGTATAGTGGCCTCATTTCATGAATTTCATCCACTCTCAAAATGGCATCGTGGAAACCATGGAGTAGCTACGTGGTAGCTGCATGTCTACTCCGGTACTGTCTACACCACATCCACCTTATCTCACCTAGTGGGCAACTATGGGGTAGCCCATTGGAGGAGGACAGCGAGTAGCCAAATCACGGTATACCTAATAACTGTGTACTTTGCAAGCCTGTCTTGCAGCTACTACTGTCTGTGCGATTAGCCCGTGTGGACTGTGCAGGAGCTGCTGCTGTAGGACCTGTGTAGCTGCCGTATAGGCTACCACGTGAGTAAGAAAAACGGCCATGTACGCTGGCCGTCACCAGGGAATATATTCAAAAGAACACCAATGTTAAACTTTTTAGGGTGGTAGATTATGCTGTCTTGTGCTGTATATAGTTATGCATTGAGATATCTGTACTTTAATGAATGTGATGCGTTTATGAAGAAAAGAATGTGTGTGTGTGTGTGTGTGTGTGTGTGTGGGTGTGCGTGCCACATTAATTATGGACTCTGTAGTTCTTTTTACTTTTGGCTTTTATTTGATAGGTGGTACTTGGTGGTGGCCAGGAGGCTATGGACGTGACGACAACATCAACAAGGATTGGCAAATTTGACGCAAGATTTTTCATTTAGTCTTTGAGGAAGAATTTGGCAGAGTCAAAGGCACTTGGACCACATCAAGTGTTGCCTTCCATCCAGATGGAAAGAGGTAAGATTTAGGAAAGTGTTTGAAATTATGCAAATTATGTCATCAGGATGTTGGTGTAATGAGAAAAAATTGGGTTTGGTTGTTGCTTGCTTGTGAAGTGGCATGGGATAGACCATACCTGCCAACTAGTAGATTTAATCTTATTTAGTAAGATTTCCAAGGATTTTGACAGCAGAAAATCCTACTAATAAGATTTTGAAAATTTTTTTGAAATAAAAATATAAAAATTGGTGTCCATGGCCTTTTGTACCCCTTGTCATCCCAACCTTCAGGGCCCCTAAGGCAGGCTCCTGGACCCCCTCAGGGGCCCAAAGTAGATCCCTGGACCCCATTTTGCTAGTTGCGATGGCCATTTGCTTGCCGTTTGCACTCTGCAAACAAATGATGTATGTAAGATATTTTTACTTTCGCCAATGTTGGGCAGTATTGAAAGACCCCTTTAATTGAAGATTTTTAGTGGCAAATTAATATGTTGTGCATAGAGATCTGTGTTTGTTTAATTTTAAAGAATAAATTAGATTGCAACGGCATTCTATGGTAAAATTAGGTTGTAAAGTAAATGCAAACCACAGCGTAAGAACATTTCATTTAGAGTTGTAATGCTAATCAGGCCATAGTGTCTATTGGAGTCCACCATAATAATAATAAAAAAGTCAAAATTTTACATAGCACCTTTTCTATAAGCAGCCTCAAAGTGCTGTTGCCTATTATTATTATCATGACTTTATCATTGATATGGATGCTATATATGCCAGTAGGTGCTAGGCTAATAAATTGAATTTTGATGTAGTAATGATTATTTTGTAATGATAAATCTTGCTTGGCAAGGTTGTAGGATATCGAGAGACCACATGAAGGATAAAGCACTTAGCGAGAGCCAGATCATTCAAAAGGATGTTGGAGCAGATGCATACCATGGTTGGTTATGGTGCTGCACAGTACATTGCATATGGTCTGATTGACATGATGCTGTTTAGGAAGATATGACACAAAAAATTCCAAACTTAAAAAAAACACACACACATGTTTTAAAGGCACTATCAGTGATTTGCTAAATCAGAAAATCTTCAAAATAAGATTTTTTGCAGTCTGTAACAAGTAAAGGTATCCTAACATACCCTACAAATGATAGGACGACAAGCAATCTAATAAGGACAAAACTGATATTTTAGTTGTTAGTGTCCGTACGGACACTTACTACAACACATAATTGAATGGAGAATTCGTATCTTTGAACACTGCCGTTTTCTTCCTTTTCTGTCAATTTTAGTTGGAAAATAGTAACTTATGAGAATTCTACAGGTTTATCCTTCACTTTAAAGGCATTTCCATAGCCAAATTTCAAATACTTTACTCGTTTGGATAAATCACACGATATGTACTTTTAATTTTTTTAAATTTAGACCTGTAGCGTTTTGAAACAGATTTAACTAAACTACAAAAACTAAAAAGTCATGAAAAAATCAACACTTAAAACATTCCGCTACATAATTTGCACCATTTCTGGTTTTGTCCTTACTCAAAGATGTGGTATAGTTCCATAAATATAACTTGCAGAATTAAATTTACTGTTCAGAGATTAACATTTATATTTTGTATTCTTAAACAGCTGTGAAAATGTAAGCAATTCATTGGCTGATGCCCGGGTTCTTTCTTGTTGTATTTAAGCCGTAAAGTATCGCGAAATTGGGTTAAATGTTAAAGCTGTTTAAGAATGAGAATAACGGTATGATTTTAGGAAACCGGTATCTCTTTACGACGTATTGAAACCGGCGAAGCCATTATTTTTGAGTGGTCCACTTAAACTAATGGTATCGCCTTGGTTTCAATTTGTCGTAAAGAGAGTACTGGTTCCCAAAATCATACCTTATTCAATTTTAGACTTTCACACATCAAATTAATGTCTCTTGCTCTATTTTAATCCACAGTATGGCCACAGGAGGCGAAGATGGCTACGTCAGGATAAACAACTTTGACCAACAATACTTGACTTGAGTTTGAATACTAGCTTGGAAAGGAAAATGAACATTATATTTATTCTAAAATACAACGGTCTGCTTAAATGCAAGACTCAAACTGGCTTCCCAGCATGCATTGTAAATATGCTCTGATGACATCTATAAAACACAAGTATGCTGCAACATGCATTTAAACAATATTTTTTCACATTTGCAAGTTATTTCATTATGGGGCCCTCACTTATATTTTGTTCCATTGATATTCCTCTACATTTCTGTGCATTAAAGGTGAATTTCACGATTCACAGCCTCGTCTCACGACTTACCTTTTTGTATCATCTGAACTGTTGGCATTTAAGTATAGTATGTGTGCCAAATCTTTATGCAATTTGATTAACTCTAGAAGAATTCCCCAATTTTGTATTTTCTGTCTTTAAACAGACAGAAAATTACCACACAGTGGCATTGGGGCAATGTGATACGAACATTCGCTCATAGCATCAAAAACGAACCGTCAGAATCAACTGAAATTTGGAAATTGTAACCTTTTCTTGACTAGATCTAGTGAACCATGGACAAAAATAAAGGTGCTAGGATCACAAAATGCACCTTTATGTACGTGTGAAATGTTACTCTTGCAGAGTTTAAGCATTTGTCTGCATTTGGTTTCAGAATTCTGCAGTCTGAACCATTGGTACACCATCATGACTTGCATTGGAGTAGTCATCAGGGCATATTTGCAATGCATTCTGGGAAGCCAGTAAATCCTTAATTGAGAAACTTGTCTGAGCCTGCTTCAGAGGCACATTATAAGATGAACTCTTTATACATCTGTACATACCTGGTGTATAACTTTGTGGAAGGTCAACTTGGCTGCCAGTACTTTCTTGCAAGTCAGTTGGGATACTGATAGTGAATTTTGATGTTCTGATTTATAAGATTTTTTTGTTTGCGTTAGCAAGCTCCTAGTGGAGTATGATCATTATGGGCATATAGCAAATGTAATGTTATCTTTGATACAGTAATGTGTTGATATCCCTCCAGACCTGGTCTAAGCATGTGCGCAGTCCGGCATGAAGAAAAATCAAAAAAAAAAAATTGTTTTAAAGGTCTGCTCCCCCCCCATAAAAATAAGAAGTAGCAAAATAATTTTTCTGTACCATTACTACCAACCAAATTCTTGGAAATTTCAGAAAACCTGAACTACCCCACCACTAATATGGTCATAGGCTTGTATATAGTATAGGCTTGACTACAAGTTGGTTTTGACAGTCAGTGCATGTGGTTTTAAAGGAGAAAGGAACCGTTCACGACCCTGACAAACCAAAAGCCCCCCCCCCCACAGAACAAGTTTTTTCCCTTTGTCGCCTTATTTTTACATTCTTTTTCAACACATGGCATTGTAGCTAACGATAGTTGTTTTCAGTGAAATGTGTCAAAGTAGAATTTAGAGAAGTCTGAACAATACATTTAATGATGTAATATCTCAAAATTAGTGCTTTCCCATATAAAAGTACAAAATACTACATAAAATCTAATGAAAGCAGTATAAATAGAAACTATTAAACACAAACAAGGAGATATATGGCTTGCCATTTAAAAAGGGGTAGTTGCCTCCAACTGTAAAAATTGGTATTTCATATTAGTTGACGGGGCTTTTGATACTTCCAAATATTACTGTGTTGTCCTAATAAACGCCCCTGCGCTAATAAAATAAGTGCCATTCCAAATTGATCTGTGTCAACAATAGAATACACAATACGAAAAACAGTAAATGTGAAGGATACAAGTGGGACTTCAAGCCCTTTCTTAAAGGAAATATGTCATGATTCTGAATATTTGGAAAATTTGGTATGGATGAAAAGCTTAAGTAACGTAGATTACATATAAATCAAAATAAGTTGAAAATTGTCCACATTTGTTGAGTATTTTGCCCTTTTAATTTTCCGCCCAATAGCTTACTCGAAAACGATTCCGACAAATCCACATCGCAGGCAAATGGTGACGTCAAAGTGATGACCATCCATAATTTAGGTCGTTGTGACCATCATATCGCAGTGTTGCCACTTTCCTATAACTGCGATCGATGTGTTTTTATATCAATAATAATTAAAACACAACGAAATGAAACAAAATATGTCATTCTGTAACTTATTTTCAAATTTTATTATTACTTTCATTAATCAATATTACAGTGTCAGCAATAACAATTCGAGTCAACACGATGTTTTGGTCATCACTTTGACGTCACGAGGAGAGCAAAATTGGGCGCTTTTGATCAATGAAGCCGTGGCAAAAAATCCGCCTGTTTTCTTCGTATGTCAAAAAAGCAAAAATTAAAATGCCTCTATTTTGTTAATTTTACATCAAATTGTATTATTTTTTCGGGAATTCGTGATGTATGTACATATATTTTATGAATGTAAGTCAAACTGAGCTTGACAAAAAATCTTGACATATTTCCTTTAAACTAGATATTGTGCAGGCCTCTTCAATGTTTTTTTTTCTTTCAGTGGATCCTTAGTAAGGGTGCAGACACATAACATGACTTCTCCCTAATACAATTTTTACCAACGTGAACAGTGAGAAGTATTGATTCCATAGATAAAATCGAGTAATTGGATCAGTAGTGACATATGCTTTGCATACATTTAAATCTGCAAGGTATTTCAGAGAACTTCATGAAGATCTTGAATATTATATGCTCCTGTATAGCTAACAAGTGTAGAGTATTTAAGAGAGGAGATGGACTATCATGCTTGCAGTGGCGTACCGAGGCAGTCGATCCAGAGGGTGCAAAAGGGGTAAAATGCCAGAAGGGGTAAAATTAGTATCTCGTCCCGGTGAATTGCTCCAATTAAGTCTGAATCTGATGAAATGCATGCGTAGCACTCTAAAATCGCAAAATTTACTTTAATTTTGCCCAGATTTAGGCTGAAATTGGTCAAAATTGCCCGAAAAAGAGGGGTGAAAATACATATTTTGGTCCATATCGTCCCGCTTTTTCGAGCCAGCATTAAAAATGGGTTTGACAGTTTTATTTTGGAGTGATTAAAGACAGTAAATTTAGGTACAACAATCTGATTTTATGTTAGGAATAGACCAAACATTCTCATTATTTGCTTTGTTTTTCATGCTAAGTTTAATCAATATCTAAAAAATGTGTTCTGCCGATGTGATGGCTCACATAATGTCACCCTCATTAAAAAAAGGTGCCCAAGTCATTTATTGGCAGTTTTGAAAAAAATATGCTGCCATTTTCCATCTCTGAATATTTTTAACAATTTCTTGAACAAACGCATCAAAGGAACTGTTTATAGATGTGTGTTTGTACAAAAAATAGCTAAAAATAATTGATAGAGAATTGCATCTTTTTTGTTGCTTTCTCAAAACCACAAATGACTTGCATATGCTTTACTAATGGCCCCACAACCATCTTGTGGAGGCCGATGTGATCATGCAGATTGATGTGAACTTCAAATGTGGCACAGTGGTAGAATATGACGAGGTCATGTGCTGTATACTTTTTGGGCAGGTTATGAATATTAATGAGCTCATTTGAAGATTTTCAAGAAAATGTGATTAAACCACAGTTGTGGGGGCCATTACGCTGCATAATACTTGTTTTGTTTTTGTATGACAGTGACAATGTGTTATTGAATGTAAAAAATTAGAGCTGAGTGCTTGAGTTGTCAATGGAAAACCTTGGGCAAGTGCACTGCATGCATGCAATGATGAACAGGGATGTATTAAGTCTGCATTGCTCTAGGGGGTCGGGTTAGCGCAGTGGATCTTCCATCGCTTCGCACCACTGTGGTCCCGGGTTCGACCCTTGGGCGGGCCTGCGATTTTATGTGCGTTTGGTTTCTAGTCCATACTCGGCCTTGCAGGTTTTCTCCAGGTACTCCAATTTCCTCCTGCTTCGAAAACTGGGCTTCTCTAATGTGTATATGATAATAAAGTGAATTGAAATAAAGTATCTTCATGACACTAAAATGACACGATACTGTTGATGTATCGTTAAATACTAATACCTCCTCCTGTGCATTGCTCTAGGAACAAGTGGGTAATGAGTATCTTTACAGATTCCTATAAAACATTTATTTTCAACAATAACTTGGTGGTTCACAATATATCCTCAGATGTCCAGCATGTCATAGATGTTACAGATCAAGAAATACAGGAAACATTCTTTCCTCCAAAGTCAAATAAAAAATAAAATAATACAGCAAAATGTGTGATTTGTTTTCTTGCTATGGTGTGGGTGGTCATTTAAAGGTGTATTTTGTGATTCTAGCACCTTCTGTTTTATTTATGGTTCACTGGATATTCTTTATTACCTCAACTGCCCATTATTGAAAATGCAGCATTCCGATTGGTCAGTTTACTGCCCATTCTGCAATAATGGGTCACAAATGCATTTTCTTATTAAATTGAGCCGTTTTAGGTAATACAATAGAAATAAAGGGTTAGCGGTAGCGCGGTATCATCTATGGTCTCATATTGTATCCTGGGCCAGAAATAACTGGCTCAGCTGCACCTCGTCCATTATTTAGTTTTTCTGACCTCGGACACATTATTCTCCCACATTGCTTCTTTTGTTCAACTGTCCATTATAGTTATAGTGATACATTTGCGATTTAACCATCTTTCCGTGCTACAGCACTGGGGATAACTTCACTAATTTTTTTTAAATATTATATAAATCCGGAAAAGCTATTCCAAATGAAAAGAGTGCACATTATTTAGAAAAATAAAATGTCAACTCAATTTTCTTCCAGAATGCCAGTGACCAATATGTACGCGTAAACTCAAGCAAACAATAGAGCTATTGATATTCAATAATCAACCTAAAAACACCTGGATCTTTTCTCAGGGTATGCAGGTCCATTGTTACTGCCCACACTGTTGAAAAGATTTCAAGCTATTTCAGGTGTTACTACCTCCCTGTATTGAGCTCTAGTATCTGTTCATAACATAAAAGGCAACATACTCACCTTGCTCATGATTTTTAAAACTGAAGGTCGCTGAATACGATTGTCTTTCTTGGTAAATTGAATAGAAATAGGGTTTTAAAGACATTAACTTTACATTTTCTTTTCGGAAGAAAATTATTAATCATATGGTCAAAGTTAATTGAACACACAGTAGAATCTCAAGATTTCTTTTATCGCGAACGAGGAAAGAACTTAACGCCAATACAGCAAGGACATAACATTTGAAATCTGTTCAACTGCATACACAATAACAATGGACCAGATGTAAAAAAATGTGAAGTGTGTTACAGACCGATTATTGAATATCATTAGCCCCATTGTTCGCTTGAGCATGTTGAGGTTATGATATCCATTGATCACTGATATTCTAGAAATAAATTGAGTTGACATTTTATTCATTTTTCTGAAAAATGTGCACTCCTTTCATGTGGGGACACAGCTTTTCATGGATAAAATAATATTGAAAGTGCTCAGAGACTGTTATTTAAACCTAGAATATTCCTCAACCGTTATTTTTTTCCGGAAGTGGTCTCGGAACACTTCCAGAGAAAAAAAAACGGTCTGATGAATAGTCATGTTAAACAGTAAAGGACAATTGAACAAAGGAAAATTATTGAAAAATTCTCAGCTCAGGTGGTACAAATGAAAGAATAAACAAAGTGAAAAAAATGATAAACTCTATAAGCTTATGCCAACATTGGTACCATCTAATGTTAGTTGTCTGTCGTTAGATTCAGCCAAAGTAGGATTGTAAGTCATGCGGAATTCTTCACTCTTTAAAGGGACAATCGACACATTTTGCTATTTATGTTGAAATAAATGGTGACTAAATACAAAAAACTTATTGTGATTGTCGGATACATTGTGTTGGTTAATATATCAACTGCCTATCACCCAAGATAGTGATTCAAAGTAACAGAAATTTTTTTGTAATACTTCTATATAAAAAGGACAACTTCGTTAAAATTGTGCAGTTGAACAATTATACCCTAACACAAGATCACTGAATACAGGAATAAGGGAGAGCATGTTAAAAAAGGATTTCGGCCTTGTGTTTCTCTATATCAGTGCAATCAAGTGACTAGTGATAGCCGTAAGTCAGCCTATTTAAGAATTATGCTCAGAAGGTTATCTTCTCAGCTAAATCTTTTCGAGAACTCCACCGCGTGAAACAAAAATTCGGTAGTACACCGCTGATAACTCTGTCTCAAGTATATTCATTCGTGGTGTCAGAATCGGGTTTCAGATATACTGTGAAAGTGGTTATTGAAACGGTGCCTTCTATATATCCAAAACCACTGACCTACAAAACTACCATAGACACGATTTCCTCGAAAATAAGATTATCTCTCCAGAAGAGTAAACCCAAGGGGGTGAAGCCCATTCAAAACCAGTAGTCCGTGCGGGGCGCTGACATTTTGAATATTGACGGAATAATTATTAGGTTTGGGTGCTTGTATATCACACATAATGTCAATTCGATACAACCATCCGGCAAAAATCCAGTTGTTGATAGTTGGGTGTATTGGGTGGTTAAATTTGTCCTACCCATGGAACAACGAATGAAATGACACGTCAGTCGTTTGATTTAAGTAAACCGCCTCAATGAATAACATCTTTTCACCTAAGCGCGCATCATTGCATTATGGGAAAAAAGGAGTATCTGAGCACAATGATCCAGGTGCAGTCTATTATTACACCTGGCCACCCTAACACATACATCATTTGTATCACTACCGATTAGTGTAATATGCAAAGCGGCACCCACAGTAATGTGGAAGAAGTGGAGGCAGCCATTGCTTCTATTGTTGGTACCTATGTTTTCTTTGTGGTCGGCAAAACATGCTAGACGATGAACTGTCTAAAGATGACCGTAACGCCTTACCTCTCTATCTATATAGAACCCTGAGTAAACCTAATATCGCCCTAGACCTTGGTGTTAGACTCTTGCACAAGTGAAATACAGCACAATTGGGTGTTTTTTATTAAGAAAACCGTAATGTTTGCTGTCAAGATATTTAAACGATAATATATTCTCAATTTTTTACTGAATAATTAATTAGAATTTTAGTTCTTGTCTCGACGTGTATGTAATATATTCAAAACCAAGATCAGTCGAAAAGAGAAGCGACACCGTTATGAAAATAATGGTGTTTAGATAAGGATTCTGGCTTGCCTGTTAGACTCCTACCAGTGGTGAGCCAGAGTTCTACAGGCTCACCATTATTTTTCATAACGTGTGCTTCTCAAACTTTTATCACATAAATGTTACTTAAGCATCGCCCTTTCTTTCTTAGTTTTATGCCAATTTTCTGTGATTTTGATCATGAATAATAGAGGTGGGCTATAGAATGTCATTGTTTCAATTCGAAAAACACAGCTCATTTGATGACTTTTAATCACCTTGATCCCACTTTCGAAGAACAATGAAAACGGGCAAAAACCAGGGTGCCCATCGAAAAATCCAAAAGGGCCCGCCAATAATTGGCAAAAATTTGATTTTTGACCATAGGTTAAACTCAATTATTTTTTGTTTAATTTGTTAATTTTGGTGGACAATAAATACCCATGGTTTGGGGTTTAGGAATCATTCTAGATGCAACTTTCCTCTCACCATAGCCTTTTGTTCTCTTGAAAATGCAGTTTTTGCTTCAAATTGAGCTGTGAGGGTGCTTTTCCATTAAATGCGCATCCGCTTGAAAATGTGATTGTAACATTCAAAAAGTGAAGAGTTTTATTATGAACACTTGCTGAAAATTTTGACTTACGTGGTGTTTTGCGGTTTTAAAACTAGCTTTTTAATGTCATAAAAATGCCCTCCTTTGAAACCCACACATAGAAAGTTCGTTGACCCCTTATATTCCAATGAGAGTGTTCTCATCAAATTTAATTGATCCACAGGAAATGGTTACATAGCTCTAATCTTCATAAATGATGAATCAACAATTCTGATGATGGCTCACCAGTTAAAATTACAATTTTTTGGTGTACTTTTTGATAAAGCGCCCTCGCAGTCCTTTTAAAACCTAAAAGCTGCAATATCGAAAAACAAAGTCGTGGCGAGATTAAAGTTGCCTAGAATTATTCTTGCTGGCCAAAACATGGGTATTGCCACAAAATGGGTGATTAAACAAAAGCCTAAGCAAATATGGTCAAAAATATGATTTTGGGCCAATTTTGGCTGCCATTTTGGCTTTTTTTGTTGCATTTTTGGATTTTTCGTTGGCGCAACCCTGGTTTTCTCACTTTTTGAAATTTTGTTATCAGTTCGAAAATGTGATAAGCATCAGTCTAGCCTTGTTCGAAGTGATCTGAAACTATGAACCAAATATGACCCCTCTATGTCAACTTTCTATCTTCAGTAGATAAATATAATGGAAGTTTAGCACCCTCTATCAGACTGCAGGTTCATACATGTATTTGATTTCACTGATTCAATGCCTAAAGAATGGTCCCAATCTGAAACACTGTTGTGATCTAATAGATTTATTAAAAATTGTGTAATTAAAAGACACTATCAGTGGGATTTGAAAATAATTTGAAATTTCAGGAATAGCTTCACATGAAGGATAATTCTGTAGAATCTCAAAGTTGAACCCTTCCCAGCTTAGAATAGTGACAGAAAAGGAATAAAACAGCCAGTGTTCAAATAACGATTCCCATTCAATTACGTTTTGTATAAGTGTCCGAACGGACAGTAAAGACTACAATCTCCTTTCTGCCTTATTAGGTTGCTTCAGGTCGTATCAGTTGCAAGGTATGTAGGATACCTGTACTTGGTTACTACATGCAAAAATCTGAGTTTTTGATGATTTTTTCTGTTTTCGATTTGCTGATTTAGCAAATCACTGATAGTGCCTTTAATTTAGTCGCTTGTTTTTGAAGGGGTCATCTGGTCCTTATTGTTGTTTCTGAGAGGTTTCTGAAAACCATTCTGGTTCCATTCAAGAACCATTAAGGGTCTTTCTCCCTGGAGGACAGATTTGGACCCTTTTCTTAGTGAAAGATAACCCATTGAAACACACAACGCAAACCGTGCAAACATTTGTACGCAGGGATCGAAACCCGTTTTGCTTGCCACCCTTTGTCGGGTTGTTATTCCTAGCGGTGCCCCAGGTTGTGCTATGACCTGCGGAAGAGTCACCGGCGGTGCAGCTAGAAGCTCATAGATGGAAAGGTGCGCCATAAGTAGGTAGAGAGAATCTTCTTGGAGCCGGGAATTGGGTGGCTTGTGAGACATTGGTGACGGTTTTTTGGGGACATCTACAATTCGTGGTCGTTGCCCATTCAGCTGGAGTCCTACAGATGGGTTGCATAATGTTTCCTTCCATTGAGCTGTATTCTGACAAATATGGCAATCAAATGGGATTTTATATGCGTTAGTTCCCCAAAGGATCATGGTTACATTCTTCCATTGCTTGCCCCAAATGTAATGCAAGTATGGAATACTTTTATAAAAGGGAGTGCACTTTTTGTCGTAGTAATAGAAGCCAAACAATCCCGCTAAATTATTGTACTGATCAAAATTTTGTCAGCAACTATTACAAGTCAGCCGACTAATGAAATTTTTATTTCGAAAAGTGAAAATTGTTTATTTGGTTTTACAGGTATTGGTCCCGTAAAAATTACGGTGTCAACCGTAAAATGGCATGTAAATAACCGTAAATACTTACTGTGTTTCATCACCTTAAAAATACGTGGTGGATTTTTAAGTGTGAGAAAAAGTGCAAATATTCCACAAATAACCCCCCCCCCCCTCCCGGTTTTCGTAGCTTTTCCTATAGTCCAGAATATTAATGTGTCTCCCCACCCAGGCCGTGCCGTTTTTTAATTATCCTTATTTTCGATTGTTCCACAGACACATTCCCTGGACCCATTTTCCTTCCCACTGGGGGGGGGGGGGGGCTCATTTGAGAGAACTTTCTGTAGTATAGGCATTAGGCAAAACATATAGTGTTAAAATGTTAACACTAAGCGCTGTCAGCTTGTCAGTGTTAGTTTCTGATGTTGAATTAGAGAATTTAACACCGATCGGTTGTTTGCTGCACAATTTTAATTATGCATGGTGATCTGCTTATAAAATGGGGGGTTAGCAAGCAAACAATATCAAATCAACATCTTCTATTGTCAGATCCAGAGAAGATGGGAAAGAGTAGGGTAAATGTTAACAACCAAAGTTTAGTGTTAATTAACACACCACCCGATTTAACACCAGCGCGGGTGCGGTCCCGTATTGACTCCTGGAGGGTGTTAAATTAACACAAGTAGTGACAATTTGGCACCGGCAGTGTTAAAAAAAATCAACACCGATATGTGGTGTAAAATTAACAGTTCCATTTAGCAGGTAATCATAAATCATTTTCCCCTGCCTCCCCCGTGAAAAATTCTGCACGCGCGCCAATTTACAGTGAAAACACATATGCTTGCCCCCCGTATATGTGCCCCCCCCCCTTTGATCCCTAAAAAAAAACTGGTAATAATAACTTCATGGTATAACATTCTAAGTTCAATTTAAACAAAATGAAAACAAAATGCATGCAGTACAAAAAGTGACAAACACAAGATTGCCAATAAAATTGGTAAAAGAGAAGTTGCCTATAAACAGAGTAGGGTTATAAGTCAGAATCCCATTCTAGAAGTTTGGGGAAGAAGGTTTGAAGATGTTTTTCTATATAGTTTGAAGGGTGCTGAATCAGAATTTTTGGGTCAACCTCTGGGAAATGTGGGGAACTTTGTAAAATAAGGGGGGTTAAAAATTAGTACGGGGTGGTAAATTGAAATCACGTCCACATGATTCGTTTAACTGTACACCAACGTATTTGTCTCATTATAAGGGTTTAAAAAAGGTATAGTTTGTGTAGGCTCCGACCTTTAGTTACACGGCTACAGCCCTGATAAGGTTCAAGGTCATTCTGGGGGAAAAAAAAATTCCCCCAAATGCTTAGATTTTGCCAGATTTGGTGAAACCGGTGTCAAATTATTGCCCTGGTCATAATGAAGCAGAAAATTCATTTCAATTCCTTGGGTGACAGCTCTGTATACAACTTGAGGCAGTTTTGGTGACCCCCATCGACCATGTCGACCCCTGTTACATTTTTCCCACTAATTACGAAACCAAATGCCAAACATTGTAAAATAAGGCAAGACGAACAATTTGAAACCACTTTCAGCAAATCGGAGCACTGGGTAACGTTTACCCCAGATGACCTTGAACCTTAACCTGTTTAACTAAAGGTCGGAACCTAGACAAACTATGAAGTTTCGTAATCCTTATAATGAGACAAATACGTCGGTATTTGTCTTGATTTCAAATACCCCTGTACTAATTTACCCCCCTTATTAAAATTTTCCCCACATTTCCCAGAGGTTGGACCCAAAAATTCTGATCAGCACCCCTTAAAACTATAGAAAAAAACATCTTCAAACCTTCTTCCCCAAACTTCTAGAATGGATTCTGATTGATGATGTCAGGGACCATCATCTTCTTCCGAAAGGGTAAGTTGAAAGGGCCCAAATTTTACGAAATTACGATAGCCGAAAAAGCAACATTTTTCGACTGCTATAGTAGCTAATCCACACACATATGATGTGCATGTGCGAAATGCGCCAAAATTAAGTTTAAGCTAGTTTTACATGAAAAGATCGTATGAAATGAGGTAGGTCTATACAACTCGAGCTGTTTAAGTACCAGGCAGACTTAAACAATGTTTAAAAAAAAGATTTTTAAACAAGTTAAAGGTGCCAACGAGAGATTTCAAGGCATCCATATTTTTCTGTCATATGCGTTGGTTTCATATAGATTAGACACTCAATAGGAGATTTCTTACCTTTTATGTGGTTACAGACATGTCTTAAAAAAGTGAAAACAAAGGTAGCTATTATTTCAATATAAACACAGGCTACTTGCTCCAATTTCACAATTTTGGTAAAAAAAATAATTCTAAGCTTAATCCTTAGCTCTCCTTTCCTTAGGGATATTTCTTGGTAGAAAGCTTTACATCAATGCAAAAATCAGAATTTTCACATTTTTTTCCGGACACCTATTATGTGAAATCTCTCGTTGCTCTTTAAAAAAACCGGAGAACCAAAACAACCCGAGTTATTAAAACTATGTTTATTCAAAACGTATTTTTTTATAAACTTGATTTTCTCTCATCTATAGCCTAAATATTTAAAGCTTTGGCCCTCTTACATTTGGGACTTCTCCCGAAGAAAAGCTAAGAAAATGGCAGAGTAAAAATGACTGGCTTCATCCACAATATAAATGATAAACCCAGACTGTTATAGTGATGACGAATACACACATCACACTAATTCAATCTTTTAAAAAATAACTTTCATTAAAAACCGTTTTTATAGAAAGTGTTATTGATTTGTCGATATAAACGAATAAAATCAAGGTGACCACTGACCACGACTAGCGGCTAAGCCTCAAACAATGTTGGGATCCTTCATTCAAACAACCACGGTCAGTCCTGTCTTACTCTTAGAAAAAAAAATTAAAATCGCCCTCGGTTTTAAGGTCACCTGTAGGTTTTATGTGTACAATCTTATCAACTTCATTATTATTTTAGAGATTTTGTGTGCAGAAAATCGTATAAAAAAGTCAGCCTGAAAAAAGTAATCGCGCACAGAGACACGTATGTCCACCCCTCCTGTGTTAGACCTATGTGAATGTCAGTCCAGAGCCCCCAGCGGCTATAATTGATTGCTAAACTCTTCTACAGTGTTAGAGTGTTTTCAGTTTACGACATGTGGTTATTGTAATGGATGAGTTCTGAGTGGGATAGAGACGGAAGATTTGTATCTTCCCTTTATTTTCATTCCTCAATGCAATCCTCGTTAGATGAACACCTGTCGGCCGGTGAAATTGGCGATCGCCAAAATATTGTGATTTCAAGAGACATTTCAGCTTACGAACGGATTTGACAGATGAAATTCGGTAGAAATAGTGACTAAATAAACAGGTAAGGTTACGTTGAAGTCCCCCCCCCCCCCGATTATTTACCACTGATTGTTATAAAATGTAAGAGCTAGTTCGCATGCAGGGTGATGTGTGTGTGATGTGAATTGTGATGTGTGCTGCTGAACAGTTACACAAGTTACAGTCACAGCATGACAGTACACTAAAATAGATGTCGTAATAATAATCATTCATTGTGTCAATAATTATAATTTTCATAAATATACCATCCATAGGGTAAAGTGGGGTAAGTGGGACACTTAAAGACACTATCAGTGATTTGCTAAATCAGCAAATCGAAAAAATCATCAAAAATCAGATTTTAGCATGTACGAACAAGTACAGGTATCCTAACATACCCTGCAAATGATAAGACCAGAAGCAACCCTCATAAAGACAGAATCGGAGATTTTAGTCATTACTGTCCGAACGCGACACTTACACAACACGTATTGACGGAGATTATGTCTTTGGACATTACTGTTTTCTTCCGTTTCTTTCAATTCTACAGCTGGAAAAGCGGAACAATCCTACAGGAGCTATCCTTCACTTTGAAGCTATTCGGAATTTCAAAATATTTTTTCAAATCACTGAGTAGTGTTTTTAAGCCTTGTTTCACAATGACAACCCTAAATATACGAGCAAATCAGACACATTCTTTAATCGGAATGCGTTTTCGTTCTTAAGTTACGGACCGCTCTAGTATAATGTCAGTGTTACTGTATGGAACTTTTTAAAAACGGGTAGAAGCGGATTACTGACATTCACATACAATTCAAATAAAATTACGAAGTTGTTGCTTAATGTCACTTAAATCATCTGACAGGGATTGGAAAAAATGCTTAGAAAACAAAAATACATCTACAATTTGCTTACATGTTCATGGCGCTAGATGTGTTGTGTTGTTGGAAATTCCTCCTATTATGTAGGAGCACCTCCGAAGAGTAGTAGTAGTAGTACGTACGTAATTGTTAGATAAAAGCTTAGTTCACAAAGTCACTTCACAATATCACGCAAAAATATAGCTAGTAGAGCTAGAAACACACTAAGTCAAAAACATAAAGAAAACGTAGGGAATTAACAGCAGGAGGGTCATGAGGATGAAGAGTGATTTAATGAGCCCCAGATGATCAATCCCAGACAGTAGATCCACCAGACGTCAGATCTAAAAGAGCACAATAGATATATTGCACCTTTAGACACATGTAGAGTATCAGGTCTAGTATTGTTGCCGTCGCCACTGTTGTAGAACTATACAATTACTGGAATTCTACGGCATGTGGATGGATTTTCCCTTGAATTTTTACCTCAGGCTCAGAATTACTGATATGAATTTTATGCACCTATTATGATAAAAGACCTCAGGTAAGGGTGTGCCCTGCCCCTGTTTAACGAGTGAGGAGTATTATTTTTATAAACAAATTTGTATTAGCTCCGAATATTTGCGAGACTGTTTTCCTTCGGAGCCCTTTCAAAAGTAACGCTACAGGATACAGATATTATATGAAAGTGTTCTACAGTGAGGCTAGCTTGACACGTCATAGGCCGGGCGAAGGCCCGGGGCTCTGACTGTGAGACTAATATATGGATGTTTACGATAGAGGTCCAAATCTTCCCGATTTTACAAAAATGTGTAATTTCAAAAGTATAAGATGTAATTTTGGGGCGCCATTTACAGTTTTAATGGAAAGTCTGAGCCAAGACATACTCCCAAACTGAGACGAATATACCTAACAGAGATCGGAAGCAAGCTGTAGGTCCATGGTAACAGCTCGAGAGTATCGAACCAGGTCGTTTATGCTCGTAAGGACTTGGCCGCACGGTGGCGCTGTGAGCACCCATAGTTTCTTTGAGAAGGCGTATCCTGCAAATCAGGCCACTTTTACCAATTTTGATGCCTTCAATTCATGTTCGTTCGTTGTGCAAGTCCAAAATCACAGTGGAAGATCCAACTTTAACCAGTGTAGTTTCATCATCCAGGGTGATCAGGCCTGGAAATTCCTATTGGGGATTGTAAACCTCACAGTCATCTAGATGGTGGCTAATTTGTGGCTCTCCACAAATCGCAGTTGGTGATGGTTCTACTCGGATCTTGTGAAGGAAGTTCATTTACGACCAACGCCAGTTGTGAGTCTGTGAGGTTGACCCATGCTTTCCTATCATTCAAGGTCACAGCCTTTGGGCTTGCTAGATGGGCTGTCCAAAAACTGCTTTAGGTTCAAATTAGAGGAGACAATGTCACACCATCTTCATTGATCCCAGATGATCGATAGGGTAGTCTGGTAACCAAAACAGAGGTCAACATTATCTTTGAACACTACTCGTTATCATCTAATGAACCTCTGGTTTGGTACCGCTGGTAAACGGGAAATGGTACATTATAACCAGAACAGTCGAAATTTGCGAAGTGCACGGCCTTTTCATACTGCTGGACAACTTACCTAAAACAAACATAGCGCACCAAATAACACTCCACTGTGTGCTCTAGACACTCTGCCATCAACCTGTACCATTCATTGTTTGAATGTCTTGCCAGGGCGCATTAAATTGATGTAAAAATAAGGGCCTCGAATTACTCGAGAGAAGTTTTCACTCAGAGTTGAATCCAATTTTGACCTTTGACTTGTCAGGTAGCTAGGTCTATCTCACGGCGGATTGAAACTCAACAAGTGAACGCGATCATTTGGTCGTGTTTGGAGTGATTGACGTGTTGTTATGGCGTTCGTATATTATGAACGGGTCTCATACCAGCCGTTTACGTAAATAAATGGGCATCTCATATCGCGCAAGGTATTTGTGATTTTCGGCACATATTTTTACTAATAAAATTAACTTCAAAATTGCAGTGCCTGATCTGATAGTAAAACAACAGTGGCATAACCATTAATTAACCAGACCTTTACAAATGGGGGTGACGTGTGGGGGGGGAAGGACCAGAAGGAATGTTCTGAGGGGACACATTTGGATCCTTCTCCGTAGACACTAGTTATTCTCGGGGGGGGGGGGGTTCTCACATCGGGATGAAGTATGGGTATGTGCCGCCTCTACGGCATCATTTTAGGACCATGATGTCCAGAGACCCTACTTTTTGTCAAAGCTATATTCTACCACTTTTTTTTTTTTAAAAGCAAACATAGCGGGAATCATGGGGGAACGAATTTTGTATATTTTTTGGAAACCTTCAACGAACAGTAAACCTAACTGTAAAAATGCTTGTAAAAAAGTTTAATTAATCTATTCCAGTGGACAAAATTTAGATTTCTTTTCAAATCCAATACGGCCGTGGGATAAATCAGCTACCTTGCAATGGATATTATGACATGATGCAAACACAAGTGTTTATTTAAAATGTGAGTCGCCCAAATAGTTTCTTAGTTTAAAAAAAAAATCTACCCTCCTTCGTCCTCAGCAAAAGATATCTGTGACTACTCTCTGCTCCAAATAGACAAAAAATCTTGATTTATCTATTAAAAAGAACTGGCCCGTGTACTTACCGGGCGTGACAACCAGAGCTACATTAAATGTAACTCTATGGTTACATGTCCTGGACCGACACCCCAGCGAACACGTTGAAAGTCGCGTTCAAACACTCCAAACATACCCAAACATACTCGTAAGTTTGTAAGTGTATGACCCTGTATGACCAGGGTGTGACCTTTAACCTGTATTGCTCATCCGGTTGGGACTTAGACGAAAATGTGATTCTGCCTGTTCCCAAATTCGTCCAAAAAATCGTTATTTGTTTGCTTTTTTTTCCAGCCTGAAACTGCAGCATTATGGAAGTGAAAGGTATGTGAGATTCTTCGTATCATAGAAATTTTCAAGTAACTGCTTTGGTTGTTGTAAATTGAGGAGGAAATACTGGTTTATATTCGTCAGTCTTCTGCAATGGCTCCGTTCTGAAACCAGATGGCCGTTCAATGATAATGTACAGGGTTTAAGATAATGGCGACCCTTGCGTTTCAGTTATGGAAACTTTAATCGATAGTGATATTGCGACTGCAGTGTCATGGGATTGGGTAGCAAAGTGCTTCCGTGGAATTCTCTGATCCTCAAAGGGTTTTGGGGTGGGTTAGACTACCAGCTCATCACATTCTTGCGAGCTTGATCGTGGTGAGGTTCCTCCAAGATTGCAGGAGCTATGCCAGACAGAATTGGGAGGTATTCTACAGGCGTTGCAAAGGCAACCACGAAACCAAGTCTCATTGCATCATTCAGAACGACTTCAATCTTGTCAATTCATGACCTAAGCATTGATGTAAATATATTAGGACAGGCTCACATTAACACTTTATGGGTTTGGCATGTCACTCAATAACTTAATCTCTTAAGGACTAATTAAAAATTAAATAAAATGTCCCAATTAGTCCTATTCTGTTAAACATATGAGGTTGAGAAAATAAATTGGTCCAAAGTGTTTCAATTCTTGTGATATTGAACGAGAAATACACATTTTAATTAAATCAGTATATTCTAAAGATATCAAGAATGTCATTGAAAATTTGAGCAAATTCTACATATAGTCGACAAAGGAAATGAGTGTCCAAAAGTGGGGTACATTTTAAGTTATTCCATGGAATAGGCAAATCATTAGTATGAGGCCATGGCACAATTTAATTCTGAGTTCTCTGGTTACCGCCCGCGTTCGAAATCGTCACCGCGTAAAATATTAATTATTGCTAGACTTTAATATTTCACATTTTCCATCAAACAAGTAATTTTTCACCAAATTCTTGCCGATTTTCGGACTTGAATTTTTGTATTTTCACTTTCCCTGATCTGTCGATCGGTGTAAAAAAAAAACAGTTAGTGTTGTCAGTTGTGCTAAGTTGAGTTTTGCGCGCAGCGCCGCAAATTTTTTATGAAATCGCGCAAAAATTAAAATTTTAAGAAGTTCGGGGGCGCAGTGCGCCCCCAGAAATGATGATCAACTTTCCTGTTTTAGGTGTACGAACTCGAACTGCGAACGTTTAAAAGCTTACGGACGTTTGGCTATGGTTACTGTTACAAACATAAATTCACCGTATTTTATAATACAATCTTGCCATCCATCCCAAGTTTCCATAATAGAAACAAAAAAAAAAACAACAAAAAAACAAAAAAAAAACGCCCCATAAAAAAAAAAAAGAAAAAAAAAAAAAAAAAAAAAAAACAAAAAAAAACCCGTAACTTTGACATTAAAGAATGCAATATAACATTTATTTAAAAAAAAAAAAAAAAAAAAAAAAAAAAAACATGGCATTTACATCTCATGCCGCGAGTTTGGGAAACATGTCGGACATACAAAATTACAGTGAAAGGCCCAATACAGTCCTTCAGATTGAACTTCCATAATGAAAAAGCGTGACAACTCAAAAGTGTATCAGCAAATGGAATCGCACATCTTCATGCTTGATTACTGACAATCAGTAAATATATCATTGAATAAATCCTTGGCGCAGATCTGAAATACTACTAGTTACTATATAATGATAAACATTATATAGACAATTCGGAATCCAGATCCACTAACGGTAACCAATAGCAATTGCAATTCAGACTAGTGTAAGATGTACTGCCAGCTGTAAAAATGTCGGCTTGAGTAGACCTTCACACATCGCTACGAAAACACAGTTTTCGGTTGAAAAATTAATCTGAATCATGTTAGATAAACACAGGAACACTGCACTAAAAATCTAACGAGTTTGCATTTTGGAAGGGTGAAAAGCGAGAAATTATTAGGGAAGTTGCCACGTAAAACAATCACAGCGCCATTTCAGTGTATTAGAAATTTTTCCATAGGTTTGTACAGATGCGCAGAAGACGAGTTCTCGGTTAGGACCGGCCTATGGGCATTTGGCACGTTAATGTGTTCGACTGAGGTCATCATATTTGCCGATTGGTTAAATGTAGTTTATGGAAATTATTGACGATGACTTTTTTTTGAGAGCTAACGTGGTACGGCGGCAGTTTATGAATGGAGAGTCCCATCATTTTAGTACATTCACCTGAGGCGCCTGGGGAACCGTTGGTGTTCCGCTACAAAGGACATCGCCGGATAAGAAATGAAGGAGGCCCTCTATAATCATCATAGTTATATTTCACCATCAATTTTGAGTTGGTGTTTGACAACTAATTTATCATGTACGCAAGGTGTTTCTTATCCCCAAAATACACTTTCATCAAGAAAAAATGAGAAAAGTCTGAGAAAATTCAGGGGCATGCTCTCTGGAAAAAGCAAAGCTTAGAGCTTGCCTCCATTTCAATGACCATTTAATACTTAAACAGGAATATGTTGCATAGCTGCCCTTTGTTATGGAGCTTGTAAGTGATGTCTAGATAGACCTTTGTCCTCAATAAGCACAAAGAGGCTACATGAGGCAGCCCTTTATAACAATACCCAAATACCTATACAGCTTATGCTGCTAAGATTAAGATTTGGATTATATAACCATCTTCACACCAAGCAGACCCTGGAATGCAACACAATGGCCCATGACCGTGCTATTTATATCATGAACAAGTTAACTATGAGCTAATAAAATCACAATTCCCTTGGCGCAGTTCAATAGCTTTCATTCACCATTGTATTGAGCAAATACATCCCTTGTATGATTTATGATACCCAGGATATGCATGGTCAGCTGTTGTTAACATGAGCTCATCCAAGGCTACTGAACTGAGCCCTTGGTAGATTAGCATGCCTTACCGCATAGTGATGTGATATGGTTTGTATGCAATAGGTTGTTGTTGGTTTTGGCGATTCCATTTAGTGTTCCGGCCCCCCAGAAAACAAAAATGCAAAAATGAGGTCTTCCCCCCCCCCAAGAACCAGAATGCCACTCATATATATGTCGCTAACTAGTATAGCGCACATGCTTGCAAAGCGTCATTGTGGTTCTTGGGGGGGAAAGGGTTCGAATTTGGAAATTCAAATTACCCATTGAAGCCTGTATTATAACTTTCTATAAATCGACTTTTTGGGAATTTATGTAAAGTAGGATTTTTTTTAAACCAGCAAAAGGTAAACTTTGAGTATGTCGCTTTTTAATGCAAAACGTTTCAAGTTCATTCGTTCTCATGAAAACTATAGAGGGCGTCTTCATTCCTTATCCGGCGATGTCCTTTAGTTTATTTAGCACATTTTTTAAACACAAATTGAAATTATTATTGAATTTGATAGTTCAAATATACATTGATTTCCTAAATGCAATGATTTCCGAAATTTTTGCGGTAAGTTTGCGATTTTCTGAAATTAATTCGGCAACCGTTTGAACGTAGTAAATCCAATGAGTTCATACTGTTATGTCAACATGTGTGCCGCTTCCGGGTGCTCACTCGCTCTTTTTCTAGTTATTTTTGGAAACTAACAAAATTTTTGCTCCCGTTACAACAACCCGATCGAAAAATAGTTCCGGGTACCCGGGAGCGCATTACCCGAAATTTGCACCCCTTTTTCTGAGTAGCATGCCTGGGAACTATCTTTGTGTCTTCATTACTTGAGTATACCGCACCTGCTGCACAACAAGGCATGATGGAAGGGTAAAGAAGAAAGCGGGACACATGAATCACACTACTATATAATGTTGAATGACAATTTAAAAAGTATAGTAATAAGGGGTGCAAACTTCACCAGCGTGTCATTAAGTTTTTTAATAACACTTTTGATTTCAAAGGTTACGACGCATACGCAAAAGATCTCCATTCCACATTGTTGATTCGGAGAAAAAATCACTGGATTTTTCAAAAAAACCACTGGTTTTTGGAAAAAGCCCCCAGTTTTTCAAATTAGGGGGGTTTCAGGGGCTTTGAGAACCCCTTGTTTTGAAAGTTACCGCTACCCCTGGTGTCTGTTACATCCCCAGAAATGTCGCAACTAGATACAAGCGCATACTGGTAGAACCACCACTGCTTAGTGTATCAGAGATTGATGGTCTTTAACGCACGCATTGTGATGTCAGTGGAAGTTCGTATTCTATTCTACCTGCTTGTCTTGCATAGAGAATAGTCGAACTGACTGTCTGCATAGAGATCTATTCCCGTTTCAACTTTCGTTTTGATAACTTCTTTGACTGATCCAGGGCTTTTCGTACCATAATAAAAATGAATATCATTCTTTGAAATATAATGATGTTCTGATATTCGATGATAGCCATGAGTTTAAAAATTAGACCATATACACAAAATGTGTGTGTGAGGTGCAAAAATCGACTACCTCCAATATTTTCCCATGCAATATCGACTACACAAATGTTTTCATGAAACCAGACGCATTTGTTGTTGTTGTCACTTGTAAATTAAAATATTGGCCATGTGTATGGCCCAACTAGTTAAGCGTTACTGTGGAAGGAAAATAAATTTGACACAGTCCGTGTGACTGACACTGACTCCAGTCTCTGTGAGCCAAAATTTGCCTTTTGGGGCACTTTTTCAGATTTTTGGTGGGTTTTTCAGCAGAGACCAATGTACCCATTGAAAACAATTGGCTGCATTTTTTTCAAATTTGATCAAAAGGCACACAAATTTGGATGCTTGTCGTGAAAATTGGTACAGATATGGGGTTGGGATTTTTTTTTAAAGTTATATCTGCCTTTTTGGAACACTTTTTCTGAATTTTGGTGAATAGATAGGTGGGTTTTCAACAGCTGAACAATGCACACAATGCCATGGGTGCATTTTTTGACACTTTTTGCTCAAAAGGCACCCATTTGGGTGCTTTTTTTAGAAAATTGGTACAAGATTTGGGTTGGATTTTTTGAGGTATAGAGACTTTTTTTCCTGGGGGAGGTACATGTATGATTTTTTTAGAATGCCCAAAGCTCACTCAGGTAGCAGCTAATTCAGTGTTTCTAGATACTAGTAATTAAATGTTACCTTGTCATATTTTTCAACTTACACAGGAACACTCGTAATTAATTGTGAAGGGCCTAAACTGTGTTCAAGCAGCCATTTGACAATACCACGCACGTGTGAGCATCATTGATTTCAAAATAGCCCGCCAAATTCAAATCTTGGGGTTATACATTGGCAAGTATTGGCAAGTATTGACAAGTATGTCAGAAATTTTGAAAATCAAAAATTTAAACAATAATAATACCGTACCAGACGCTACCAGACAATCCATTAGCTACTTGCTTCGAATCTCTGTTAGGTATATTCGTCTCAGCTCCAAAAGTAAATTTTTTGCCAAGAAATGTAATTTTTAACCTAAAATCCCCTTTCTCTTACTGCAAAAGTTACACATTTTGTTGGACACAATATGTCCATCAAAAGTAACATTAGCAACAAACATGATGATTTTTTACCTACTTTTTGTGAGAGGATTTGATTTTTTTTATAGATATGTTATGTATTTTAGGTCACTTATTCATATCAAGACCGTTT
The DNA here is from genome assembly GCA_023653785.1 of Ophioderma brevispina. NCBI lineage: Eukaryota > Metazoa > Echinodermata > Ophiuroidea > Amphilepidida > Ophiodermatidae > Ophioderma > Ophioderma brevispina. The sequence continues at coordinate 32,798 of JAMKCH010009386.1, read as the reverse complement.
TCAAACTATCCCTATCCTGTTTTCAATCAATTGTTTACAAACAAATCTGTTGTTTTCAGGCGAATGTTACATTTGATGGTCAAAAATGGGAAAATTGTGTCCATCAAAAAGTGTAACATTCACCTTTGAAAAAGTCTCAAAATAAAAATCTTGAAAACTACTTATTGCAGGCAACTCAAATTTCTACCATATTTTGCTTTTGTGAATTACGTGAGTTAAATAGCGGAAAAACAATGATAAAGTGGCCAAACAAAAATTATACTGAAAAATATGTTTCTACCTAGGGCCAAACTACTGGACCCCTCTCGTGAAACGTGCCATATAGATATCGCGGGGTTTTTTCCGACGCAAAAACCTGTCGGGAAAAAAGTTTTAAAATACTTCACTTACCGACCTCCTATTGGTATATTCCTAGTCCCGGGTGTTATATCATGAATATATAATTATTAGGACAAAAATAAAGCAATACTGAGGTATTATAAAACAGTTTTCTACAAGTTTTCGATGTAGAATTGTCATAAAGGCAAATTTTAGTATAACTTCAGTGTCCTTCATTTTCTTCCTTTTCATTTTGCGCCAGTTATTGACGCCAAACATCCTCGTAAGTACACTGACATAAACTGCACATCCATTATAAATAAGAATCAGTGACATTTGGTATGGATTTGCAAGTTACGGTGAGTAAATGCCAGTTTAAAAATGTGTGATGGGCCCCGTAATAGCTATATACTTAATGCTCTGACCTATACACGACCACAACCCAATATGGAGTGGAGTGTCTAGTCAGAGCAACCTCGGACTACCGTGATGCGAGCATGCCCAAATGAAACTATGGACCTGCGAACGACAATGCTCAAAAATACTATTTGTCAAAGAAAAGATTGTGTAATTAGATTCAGGATCCCGAATGAAATTTAACGGCGGAGCTGGAAACAACAATTTTATGTCCGTTCATGTTGAAAATCACGAAATAGTGGCACCTCACAAAAATTACCTCTAACTTAATTTGCTGAACCGACGGAACAACTAATGGAAAAGAGTAAATATATGTACATGATGCAATTTCCCGGCTATTTTATATTGGAAGGACGTTTTTCAGTCATACGTTGGATTATTATCGGAGATCTCTGATCTTATTCTAAAATTACAAAATTCTTTTGCGACACATTTTGAGCTCTACCATTCACAGGTCTATGCAAAGTTAAATTGTACAAAAATCTCAAAAATATCTGGAAAATTGGGGATGCATCTTCCAAAAATGTGCTGCTGTTGCTTTAAGTTTAATTCCTTCATTGATTTTATAATATTGATTGGGTTAAGAGCCTCGCTTTGTTGTGTATGTATACATAGCTCAGCTAAATATTGTATACATGTACAAGTTCCAATTTCTCATGGATTTTTTTTCTGATTTTGAACATTCAGTGACCAATGCATTTGGACTATAGAGGATGGCCCGGATTTAAGTATAAAGTTTTCATCGTGATAGAAGGGCCTTAACTCCAAAACCCCATTTGTTATGTTTTGCGAAGATATTTCAATCTGTTTGATGCGAGAGCTAAAAATGTTATTTTAAAAGCCCCATAGAGTACTCTGTATACTAATATTGATCAACCAAAATGAGGCACATTTTTGCTCATGAATAACATCCAAACCAAACTTCTTTAAATAGCCCTAGGATTTCACAGGGTTATAAGAAAAATAGTAGCTTTCTTCAGATACCAAAATTTTGACCACTTCTAGTAAATCAGGGGGTTCTGGGGCAGGCTTCGAATTACAATTTTAGAATTACATGCACTGGTGCATATTACTTCAGAAATTTACATGCACAATGTGAAAGTTACATGCACAGGCTAATTGTAAACATTGGTGTTACTACTAGCCTTTATTCATAGCAAACTCTAGTACATTTAGACTATTGACAGTTGGCTCAAATTTTGTCATTCCAGCATGACTTTCTATGAAATAATTAAGCTAAAAATACATATATTTTGGATTCACAAAGTTTAAATTTACATGCGCATGTGCATGCAGGATACAAACGTTACATGCACAGAAAGAAAGTTACATGCACCTATGCATGTGTGCACCTGGGTAATTTGAAGCCTGTTCTGGGGATGAGGCTATTAGCGATCGGACCATGGCCTTTTAGTATAAATCTGAAATTGACAGCAAATTTGTAATATTTAATCAAGGCGTGTAAACAAATGGTATCTGGTGACCATGCAAGCTTTTGGGAGATGTGTTGTGATTTTCAATGTCACTGTCTAACTTCCATGGCTGACTAGGGAAACCATGGATTCAATCCATCAGGGTTTAGAGCTAGGCTACTCCAATGCGGTTGATCAAATTTTAAAATTTACTATTACTTATGGCACGTAGGACAAATCTATAGTTTATTGCCATTTATGTGGTAATTTTTCATTCGCTGTTCAGGAAGTGCCGGTCGCAAACATTCCCAATGACCTTCTGTGTGGTCGGTGGAAGGGAAGAAGGAAGGCAGTGCGGTCATGGCCAACCGCTGCCAGGCCGGGCGTAACTATAGCCATGCAATCCATGTTAAGCAGTGTCGATTTAGGAAATTAATGTACACGAACAATTAGAACTTTTTCCTTGAAAATCGAGCTGGAAATGCACAAAAATTAATGCACAGACAAAATTGTACATGCACAGGGCCATTGTTACATTTGTGCACAAACCCTCTAAATCGAACATGCATGTAAGGCATTGAAAGGCAACCCAAAAATTAGAGAGACTTCTGAGGGTTAGTATACTTGACAGTCTAGGAAACTAGCAATTGATAAGAAATAGCGGCGAAGTCACATTTTCAATTTATTTCGCGTCAGGAAAAAAAAAAAAATGCCTTGGAGACACAAGGTTGTCAGTCAGGTCAGCCACCTTTAATAAATTATAAGAGAAACCTTTGATGGTTTATTTCGACTACGCTCAAAATGCATTTTTTGGACACTTCTGAGGCATTTCTATACAAAGATTATTATGTTGTATTGACTCATATTTTAAACTTCTTGTAGCAGCTAATATAACTCACCTGCTTGTCAACATATCAGGGTTACACTTAGTGTGGAGGTATGCATTAAGAGAGAGATGTATTAACACATGGTTACTTTAAATTCAAGCAGCAGGATCTAGTATTTGACATGGGTTATTATATGTTCTCAGGAATAGGATATCGTGCATGCAGTATCACTAGGGTTCACGATTTTTATATAGGCCTTACATATACCCCAGTCACTCCACAGGAGGATATAAACTCATTGACATTAAAAATTGACAGAAAAGTAGAGCGAAAACTGTGACAATATGTGGAGTAGTATTACCGGAAGCCTAAAGGGACATTTTCGTGAATCCAAAGCCCTTCCCCCCCCCCCCCCGACTTACCTCAAAAAAGGTCAGGATGTTCATAAATCTGAACTGTTAACATAACTAATCCATGTGTGCCAAATATTACGTGCAAATCGGTTCATGTCTGTAACTGACCTTCGCAATTTTGTATTTCTGTCCGTAAACGGACAGAATTATGCACAGTGGGGCCTATAGGACCGTGGGAAACGGGCACATTTGCTCATACACAAAACTCAAAAGTTGGGATCAGCTAAAAAGTGTGAATAAAGAACTTTTCTCAAGGATATCTAGTGAAAAATGAATAAACACAGAAAGGTGCTGGAATCACAAAAATTGCACCTTTAAGCATTGCTCACCAGCTTGTCATACTGTGCAAGCATTCTTGTAAGGATGAAATGCTAAAGGAAGGCTAAAGGAAATGCTAGCAATGTTAAAACACAATATTTTCACACTCATGCTTGTACAATTGACTTGTTAACTACCATTACTATGGTTTTGTAAAAACAGTTCACTAAATCAGATGCCTCCATCAACTGTCTATTTCCAAATTGACATGCTCATGAAACCTTAGCAAGAGGCTGGGTTCTTGTTAAAATTCACCAAAGTTCTCTGTGCAAACATACTCTAACAGTAGACTTCATTGGATTCACGAGGCATGCATCTGAGGCTTGGGTTGTTTCTTGCCTCAAGACATAAAAGTCCCTGGCCTCAATGGTTCCCCCTGGAAGCCAAGGAAGTACAGTCACTGTAATAATGGAAGATACGAGTCCTTTTGAACTGTGACGCCCACTGAGCAGCCAAGAAACTGTTTTGTTAGTTCATCTAGCCGAGAGTCATCACATGCATTTGTAAGCAAAACCCAACAGATTTGGATACATTATGTTGGAACTTGAGAAATTATGGGCCGTATTTCAATTTGATGTTTAAATTTAAACAGGGTTAGGCCTCCTAAATGTGGTTAGCTACACTACCAGTTTAAAAAAACACAGGTTAATTATTTTACCAAATCCTCTACAACCACGTATTTAAAACGCCGTAAATATCATCCACTGAAGCGATTTACCGTCAGGCGTGGATCGATCCAGGGAGGGGGCGGACCGGGGGCGCGCGCCCCGCCCGGTATAATTCTGCAAAATCTTGCAAAAATCAGGCCCATTTTGGACAAGTTTAGCCTTTCAGCCCCCTAGGTCATTTGACGTTTTTCAAATTTGATACTCGCTGGTGATATAGCCACCCTTTTCGAAAGCTATTTTAATTATGCATAAACGCATGTTCATGACGTTAACCGGAGCATGACGTAGTGTAATAGCGTCACGCACGGGACTATGCCGTAAGTAATAGCCGCACGCACCTGGCGAACTATAAGCACAGATTTCATGCAGATCAGTGTGCAGTAAGCATCCATATTTATTATTTATTTATTTAGGATCCCTGTTCTCATGGCATTCGCAAGCGATGTTCCTCGTTTGCAGCTGGGACGTCTTTCCGGAAAAATGGCGCGTGTTCCTCGTTGCATCCGGGCCGTTCGTCCGGGAAAATGACGCGATGTTCCGATGTTGCATCTGAGAAGTCTTTCCGGAAAATGGGCGATTTTCCTCGTGCATCCGGGCCCGTCTTCCAGGAAATGAACGCGATGTTCCTCGTTGCATGCTGGGCCGTCTTCGGGAAAAATTACGCGGTTCTTCGTGCATCTGGGCCGTAACGGACTTACGCTACTATCCTGTGCGGGAGGAAAAACAGGACGTAGGAGCAATTGGACAACGCAACATTTGTTTCTCATGCATCTGGGCCGTTTTAATTAAAAATTAAAAATAGATGCACCTCGTTGCATTGGGGCCGTGGTCGGCAAAACGACCCGGTCAGGGTTAGGGTTAATAAATTGTTAAATAATTACTCTTGCCAATTTATAATCATTACTGTTTTTTAAGTACAACTTTTAAACTTATGGCAAAATGACTTGAAAATCGTAAAATCATAATGTGAAAATCCTAAAAATGACTAACTTTAGTAAATAAATTTTATTCAATTTGGGCATACCCTTTGTTCAACATATGGAAAAAAGCACGCGGACATTTAAATTTGGACCCCTAATCACGGGAAAGGGAATAATGCCTATTTTTTGCATATTTTCAAGGATTGTAATGGACTGGCAACCCAAAAAAAAAAAAAAAAAAAAAAAGAACTGGGATCCACTGAGAGTGGGTGCACCACAGTTGGTGTGTTTGTTTAGTTGTCCAGGGCTGGGATCATCCCCTTCGGCTATGCATATGTTTTGCGTAAAGAGACAACTGGCACATTTGACAAATAGTGCGCGCTCTCAAGATTTTTTCAAAATACGCTAGTTTGCATGGTTGTAAGGCTTTTATTACAAAAGCCCTCACCCGAGAATGATTATACCAAATCAGCGCCCTCATTGGTAAACAGACGATTTTAATATTTACGTCGCCAGCGACGTTAAATTTCACATACGACTAAAATAGCGTTTAACACAATAACACGCACGCCGCATGCTTGTTTCCCAAGCTATGCCCACTGTTTGATCGTTCGATACCTTGTGGTTTTTAAATCAGTGAGTACGAGTCAAAAATTCATGTAATATACACATTTGTTGATGTAAAGTGTATGGAAAATTAAAAGTTGCCTACAAATTACCTGGATGTCTTTATCCGCATAATCAATGTCCCAGTCTGTTTTGGGTATGTTATTTTTATGTGTAAAATATTCTCTATTCTTCCAATGGCCTAGACTATCATTTCAAAAAAAAAAAGAGGCAAATTGAAAGAAATTCATATTTGTGAAAATGGTGCTTGCAGTGCCCGCTTTAGTATGGAAACCGGAACCTGTACATGGGCAGCTTGGGGATAAGCCTCTCAGTCCTTAGTATTCTTGAGAATGGCCAATCGCATTGGATCCCTATTTTGTGTTGGCACGGAAAGGTCACCCCATTTCCTACTGAAATGGCTTTTGTACAGAGGGCTCTGGGGGGGGGGGTTAAAACTTTGAGGTTAACATTACAATGGTTTTCTGACTCACAAAATGCAATGACCTTGGCCAGGTCAATAGCTTGTATACGTCTCAATGCAAGACATTTATTTTAAATGCTTTTTGATTACTATATAAATGTGCTTAATTATACTACCGCTGCTAATGGAATGCTTGGTATTGGATTAATCTGAAGCCAAAGTTTTGAGCATGCTTTGGCCAATCACATCTAACAATAGCAGTCAAGTGATTCAGTGCTAATTCACTCATTCATAAGCACTGCATTAATATGTCATCTGCAAAGTGGGGCACACAGCCCAATTTGGTCTTACTTTTAGGGTTACCAATTCGTCAGCGTTGGCACAATAACATTCGTTTCGTTCATATCAGCGTCTGGGCGAGCTGGGTTCAGACATGCTGTGTGCCCAAGTGTAGTGAGTGTTCAATTTGGGCTTTTTGACACAAAGGTTATTTATTCTTCACTATTTCAACTCCCCATGACATCGCTGAACTCTAGTGAAATGGCACCAAAATTGGCATTTTTTTTGGTGGATTGTTTCTCACTACATATTTGTATAAAGCTTGGGTTTATTCTGCTTATAATGAAGTTACAGTTCATCGAGTTTGAGAGGGCATATTTTCACAATGTCTGCATGCACACTGTCTACAAACGAGAACTAGAACAGCTGTTTTCTATAGGTCTTTATCTTTTTGCTTGTTTATTATTTAACAGTATATTCAATCAAAAAATTATTAGGGGTATATGATGAAGGACAAAAGGACCGTCACATTGGAAAGTAATGCAGCCTGGAACTGGGCCTGGAACTAGGAAATTGTAGTCAGTGTTTGTCTTTGAGTTAAAAAGAAAAGAGAGTGAGTCGGTGTATAAAATATTGTGTCAACTCTCAAATCACACACAAAATCCCCAAATGGGGTCATTGGTTAACAGTAAAGGGTAATTACTATCTACTTTGTTCAGTGTAAGGTTGAACTTGACCCCATTCTTTTACTAAAATATTCTACTCATTTTGTCAGAGGGGAGGTTCCAAGTTGTGCCAAAATACATTTTTCCTACTAGAGTTTTGGCCTATTTACCCTGAGGTTGCATTATGACCTTGACCAGAGGGCATATTGAGTCCATCCCAAAATGCATTAGTTTTAGGACATTTGACCTCAATGGGTCATCCCGGTGCAACATGTGATCCCACAAACTTTTAACACATGTAATAAGAATCCTGGCTCTGCACTCATTGTAGCCCACAAAGTATTTTAATTAGCATGATCATGAAATGATGTTTTGAGCACTTTTGATCCCTCTAAGTACTGACATGTGTTTGGTTTAGTACAGTACAGGCACATTGCAATGCATTATGGGATTGATTGAAATACTCTCTGGACCTTGGCCTTCCCTGGTGTGGTATCCCAAATGTTATCAAGGGCACATGTCTCACCTTACAATGACCATAGTACAAATTGACCGTAAACACAAGATTTTACTTTAAAATAGGGGTGGGCTTATATCCGGGGAGGAGCTAGAACAAAATTGCAAAAAATATCATTTCAAGAGCATATTAGTCACCAGATACCATTTAATGTACATTTTAGTTGTAGCAGTCTTAAAACATTAAAAATAAAAGTTCAATTTTCCCATCACACTTCTCAAAGTAATTATAGCAAATAAGCCATCTCAATGCATTGGGCCCTACTTTTGATGGCTCTATAGAATAGTTCAAGTTTTAAAATGTGATTTTGTTTGTGTAATTACTGTGACATTGTTTCCTGAATGCTAAAATTAACACCTGGGCTTATACCCGAGTGTATGCTAGTTCCTGAATTTTCTTTAAAAATTGGGGTGGACTTATACCCGAAGGCGGGTTTATACCCGAGTACATGTAGTTACGGTTATATAACATGTGTGGTTTTAATCTTAACTTTGTGTCTTTTTTTACCCAAATTGTATCAATTACTGTAACATGTCATTTTTTGTGTGACATTCAGCTTCGAGTCATATCATTATCAACCTCATCGTAAATTGACAAGTCAAATAAAATTGCAGTTTGACTTTCATGCTGTTGCATTTGATTTTTACACTTGACATCTGAATCATGACTACTACACATAAATTTTGATTGAATTGAATCAAAATGAATTTCTCATGAATGCGTACTGCTTTTTCACGCTTGTTGCACATTCATTTTAATCAACCTTGGGTGTCGTGTCAATCATTCTGGCAATATATAAAGCTTGGAATGTATTACACGTCCAAAAAAAGTCTGAGAATTGTGACTTTAACATTTTGGTGGGATATTTTTATGGAATTTTCAGTTTCCAAAGTAGAGACTAGATTTGCAGCACGATCATTTACAGGTTATTTGGAATATCAGTGGGTAATATTTCCAGGCCTGGAAAAAATGTTAATTTCCCTGGATTGGAAGCGGGACAAATTTCCCACCAATTATTAAGGATTTCCCACCATTTCTTATTTCTTTATCCAATTTTCCTCCTAATGACCAAATTTCCCTAGAAGGAGATTCCTGAATTCCACATTTTTCCAGGCCTGAATATTTCAATTTTTTCATATTTGTTTGTTCCCAAGGGTGTTTATTTCTTACTTAACTTGAGGTAGTCATTTAGTGTAAGACACCATTCTAACATGATATCCAGGGGACCATACACAGCTGGAACACCCACCCTTTACAAAACCGCCCATGTGCAGGTGTGACGCTCTGTACCCGGACCAGTTACATATTGTTTCTTCCGAAATCTGAGGTGTGGTGCATTCGTGATTTGATTTTGCCCACTTCTTCTTGCGTATAAGGGGATGTGGTGTGGTGCATTCGTGATTTGATTTTGCCCACTTCTTCTTGCGTATGAGGCAGCAGCAAAATGTGTTGAATTTGGTGGAGCCAGCTCACTGTTGATTGGTTGGGGTCTATATCCACCGGTGGAAGAAAGGTAGGGCACTCTTTGAGAATGTGATCTGCAGTCTGTGATGGAGAGCCACATTGGCAGGCTGGTGAAGGTCGCAGCCCCATCGGTGCATATTGCTGTTGAAACGACCGACTCCTGTGCGAATCCTGTTCATAGTGACCCATTACTTGCGTGGAGGATTGCTACCAGGTGGGAGTTCTGTCATAGGTGTGATAGTGAATTGGTCTGGAGGCAGTGTTCCATGTCTGTAAAGTGTTGAATGTGGAGCTGGAGTTGAGCGGTATGTCGACAGAAAGGTCGATGCGAGCCCAGTCTCTGTCTGCCGATTCTTTGACAATATTATGCAGCAGGTGCTTGTTGTCAACAGAGCCTTGTTCACCAGTTTTTGTGTATGATGTTCTCTCCGAAGCACTGCAGGTGCAGTGCCTGAAAGCACTTGTAGAAACTCAGATGGAGTAGGACGAAGGCAGCCAGTAATGGTTCTTATGGTCTCGTTGAGTACTGTCCAGCTTTTTTGTGTGAGAGCTGTTGTACCATACTGATGAGGCATATTCAGCAGCCTGTAGACCAGCGCCGGGGCAGTGGTGCGTAGAGTGGAGGGACTAGCACCCCATGAAGAGCCTGCAGGAGGTTATTCCTCAAAGACGCATTTACACATACTATCTTGAGATGCTGCCGATAAGTAAGGTGTCGATCAAGTTTCACTCCCAGATAAGTAGGATTGTATGGCAGAGGCGCTCAGCCTCCATTGAGGTTGATTTGGAGCTGGCGATGAGCATCTTTGGTGTGGTGGTTTTAGCTTCACTCAGCTTGAGTCTCCAGGTCTTGAGATATGACTTGAAGTAACCCATTAACGATAAAATAAACAAAAAATACTAAACATTTTCCCCCAAAGCAAGTTTTTGGTGTATGTGGACCTTTTTAGATTAATTTTGCAGAGTGTTTATAAAAAAATATACTACACTGAACCATGATCAGAAATAACACCTTTTTCCTTGAGAGTCAGTCTTTTTTTAACTTCTAAACATGTAACACAAGTTAAAGGGATAAGCAGCGATATTGCGAGAGAATCGAAAAATGTGGAAATGGATTTTTTTAGCTTACAAATCACAGATATAATAGTATGCACAAGTTGTATGTTGGAACGAAAACATAAAATAATGAAAAAATTAAGTATTTCAAGAAATTTGTCATCCCGTCTCCCGCAAGACATACAGTGATGGCATCTCAAAATTTACACTAAACAGTTGATTGCGGTTTACACCAGTACAGAATAAACAAAAATCAATAATGTTTGTGTTTGAGGTCAAACTTTACAGGACATGGTCCACAATATTACGCTTATAAATCGGATATATTCACAGGGAAAGGCTTTTTTGTTCTCAAATCGGAATTTTGATACGCACGTATAGAAATTACAGAATCAGATATGAAGTACTGCTTTGTCTTTAATACAAGGATTTCAAGCCAACCACTTGCAGGTTATGTTAGCATATCCATGCCAGTCACAAAAATAGCAAAATACGAATTTTGATGATTTTTTCGATGTTTCGGATCAGCAAATCGCTGCGTGTCCCTTTAATGACCTGCAGCGGTTTTAGAACCACCCTTCACTTTTAAAAGTAGAGGGGCCTACCCCCCCCCCAATTTTGCAAATACACACACTGGCTTATCATCAGGCTTACGATAGTAAAGTTTTGAAAAAGTGCCAAGTAGCCTCTCCGCTTTGAAAATCATTCTGCTATGCCTGATGAGCTGATTGAAAAAAGTACCCCTTTTCATTTTTTTTTTATCACGCATGTGCACAATATGTTTCTTGAATCACCTTCCTGGGGGACCTGCACTAGGGCAGCAAGATCTGACAAAAAGACAAAATAAACCACTGGTGAAAATAGCCCTACTAAGAATTGCATTCCTCAATGTAATATTGCATGATTGTAATACCACAAGGGGATAAAGGTCAGACTGGCTACCTGGTTATATAGTGCGTTTAAGAAAAAACATTTCATTTGAAAAGCTACATTGTAGGACTAGGAGACTTCCATCTTGTGAACATAGTAAATTCAGCCTGAAATTGCATTATTTTTACCACTTCTCAGATCTTGTTTATGGCCATGTGATATGAATTGACCAATCGGGTACACTGTTACATACAAGTTAAACATGAATAACAAATATTCAACAAAGATTATTGTACTTGTTCATTTCTGTTTGTTGTAGATTGAATGGCAGTGCCATGGGAATTGCCTCACCCCATGTAATAATAATGTGAATAAGATGTGCAAACAAAAGCTATTGGAGCATCTAATAAAAGCAAAATAAAAATGTTTCTTCACCTAGCTCCTAGAGCACTGTATTACAACAATACAACAATCCTACATTTTACAAACCAGACAGATTTGGCAGGGGTTTTAAGCCTAAAATTCTTTTTAAATTGATTTTCTTATTTTCCCCCCACAATCAAAATTTTAACATCTAATTCTCAATAGTATTAACAACTGACAAAATAACACATTTTTGACATCTTTGATAAATTTCTTTTGAGATTAACAAATTCTCAGAAGAAGCATTTTTGTGAACAAATGAAGAAAACTACAGTTCTAATGTTTGGTTCATGTTTCAACCAAAGTGCCATGAATTTATCACGGTGAGGCTATGTGCTAAATTTAACCTAACCACTGATCAGTTTCCCCGTTAGCATTTCATCTAATAAACGCACAGTACTGTAGTATGCGTGCAGTCTGACTGACATCTATAGGGCTTACTGGGCCACATGTCTCTCAAATATCAATATTTGCCATGTCTTGGCAATTCACTCTCTCTCTCCTCAAGTCTGCCTGTCATAAAAGACCATGCTTAAGGTTCAGTGTCATTATGGTCATTCAGTTCCAATGAATTTTCTCACAAAGCATACCTTATGATGTATCAACCCAATATCAACCTACTTGTCACAAATTTGTATGAGCCTTGATAAAATGAGTTATTTTTTTTCAGTGACCCAGTCATTTTTGCTGCAGATTGAAGTGCTAGTCCTAGTTAAGGGTACCGATTAAAGCAATAACAGTACATTTTTTTGTAGAGCACCCCCAATTTTCCACAAAAAAAATTGAGATATTTGGACAGTCGCATTAGTAATTGGCTAGTAAACTATACCTGTGAATGGTAAAGCTCGAAGATGTCTATGTGTCGCAAAAAACCGTTGTAATTTAAATAATTAATATCTGAGATCCCGATAATTATTCAACGGCTGCTGGAAACAGTCTACCAATATGAAATAGCCAGCAAATAGCGCCATTTATGTGTCAATGCTCATCCATTAGTTGTTCCATTGGTTCAGACAAGTCATGTTAGAGGTAATTTTTTCGTGAGGTGGCACTATTTTATAGCGGACATAAAGAATTCGGCGTTTCCAGCTCTGCCGTTAAATTATAGTCGGGAATCTCAATTCTAATATCAATTTTTTTTTTAATGACAAATACGCACCTTTGAGTATTACTGTTCACAGTAACAGTTTACTAGACAATTACCAACAAAACTGTGCAAAATTTTCAAATTTTAAAAATTGGGGGCAATCTTCAAAAAATGTGCTATTCTTTTAGGTGAGGATTTTAATCAGGTTTAGGACATATGAATGGATATGGTGCAAGGCTGGTGCTTTAAAACCAAGGGGCATTCGGTGACAGAGAACCTGCCAAAAATAGGGTCTTTGGGTTACAGAAAACCAAACTACTCGTAAGTTATTTGGGTTACTCCTTCATGTAATTTCAGCAGTCTGTAAAGACTTGAATATTTGAATGGGGTTTAGCCATATTCCGTGCAGGATTGGAGGATGTCTTTCACCCATGCCGTACACCAAGGATACACCGTTATTTGGGTGAATCATTTGCTATTTTTTCCAAACAAAAATTGGGTTTTGGGTAGTAAAAGGAACTTCTACCATGATGAACATTTTTTATTTGGGCATACTCGCATCACGGTAGAAGCACTTCCGTATACAATAACCTGAAGCAGTGTAAATGAATAGGCTCCGAAGAAAAAAGGTTTCGCAAATATGCGGAGCTAATAAAAATGGTTTTATATTATCCTCGCTCGTAAAACAAGGCACACACTTACCTGAGAAGGTCTTTTATCATAATAGACATGATAGATGCATACAATTCATAGTTAGTATAGTCTAGTGGGTAGAAGGGGTGTTCGTGCACCCCCCTGAAATAAACTTCTAATCAATGCCACTATATCAGAAAAAAATGCGTAAAAACGATTAGCTATGTTAAAAAAATCAAAAAGTGTCCCACGTATCATTTTTTATGCAAATTTATGCAAATTAGTATCGCCATTAGCTAAAAATACAATTTTCGATATATATCAGCCAATACTGTTGATAAATGAACAAATGAGGTGACTGGACCTATGTATCAAGGGTCAAAGATCAAGATGGAACCATTTTGAAAATTACCAGATATCCCCATAATGACGTAATATGCAAATTAGGATCGCCATTAGCTAAAAATACAATTTTCCATATATCTCAACCAATACTGTTGATAAATGAACAAATGAGGTGACTGGGCCTATGTTTCGAGGGTCAAAGAACAAGATTTACTCATTTTTGAAATTACCGATAGCCCCATATATGAGTAATTAGCAAATTAGGGTCGTCATTAGCTAAAAATTCAATTTTTTTCCATATATCTCAACCAATACTGGTTGATAAATGAACAAATGAGGTGACGGGACCTATGTTTTCGAGGGTCAAAGAACAAGATTGAATCATTTTGAAATTCCAATGTCCCCATTATGACCGTATATGCAAATTAAGGTCGCCATTATCTAAAATACAATTTCCGATATATCTCAACCAATACTGTTGATAATGAACAAATAAGGCTGACTGTACAGGCCTAGTTTACAGTGAGGCTGTACTCAAAGATCAAGATGGACAACCATTTTTACAATACAATCAACCAGATTCCACATATGAATAATATAAATTAGGTGAGGGTCCGCAAATAGCCCAAAATCCATGGCTTTCGTGGCCAATATTCCACATACCTGCCCACATAAGATGACGAGACCTATGTTTTTAGGGTCGAGGATAATTTAAAAGGCACTCATAAATTATGTTTATTTGTCATAAACATGTTCACCTGCAAATACTAAGACTAATTAGGGCCTTCAATGTCGATAGTCTCGTTTTGGGGGTAATTATAAGAAACGTTGCTGGCCAAGTAAATTTAGACTTCTATACATAATGTAACATTTCTCTTAAATTCAAGGTATGGAATGATACAAGACTAATGCGAGACTAAGATACTGTGTTGTTATCTTGCCGAAAAGCAAACGTGAAGAACACAACTCCACAGTCTCCAATGACTCTCTGCCAACATGCAAGTGTGATATCCATATTGTATCATGGTAGTTTTATATACTCAGTATATTTAAAGGAACTACAGGAGAAAAATTTACTTGGCCAAAGACGTTTCTAAAATCATCCCAAAACAAGATTATCAACATTTAGACTTACAATCTGTACTCAGTGGTGTTTGTATTTTATCAAGGACTTTTATGTCACATATTGACACAAAGAAATTGAATTTGCGTAACACAGTTAATCGTGAAGTGTTTGGCCTATGTTTGCTGTAGTAATTAGTGTATACCAGTACCACAATGTTCGGACTTAGACTGGTACCTTGCCGATCATAGCGCTTTGCAGATAGTTAGAACTCGATGGTTATATACGTGCAAAAGAGTTAGAGGGCACCAGCGAATATCAGCGAGGTCAAACTTACCAGAGCACGATGTCCCCATTATGACGTAATATGCAAATTAGGGTCGCCATTATCTAAAAATACAATTTTCGATATATCTCAACCAATACTGTTGATAAATGAAAAATAAGGTGACTGGACCTATGTTTGAGGGTCAAAGATCAAGATGGAACCATTTTGAAAACTACCAGATGTCCACATGATGACATAATATAAATTAGGGTCGCAAATAGCCAAAATCCATGGGCATTTCGTGGCCAATATTCCACATACCTGCCCACATAAGATGACGAGACCTATGTTTTTAGGGTCGAGGATAATTTAAAAGGCACTCATAAATTATGTTTATTTGTCATAAACATGTTCACCTGCAAATACTAAGACTAATTAGGGCCTTCAATGTCGATAGTCTCGTTTTGGGGGTAATTATAAGAAACGTTGCTGGCCAAGTAAATTTAGACTTCTATACATAATGTAACATTTCTCTTAAATTCAAGGTATGGAATGATACAAGACTAATGCGAGACTAAGATACTGTGTTGTTATCTTGCCGAAAAGCAAACGTGAAGAACACAACTCCACAGTCTCCAATGACTCTCTGCCAACATGCAAGTGTGATATCCATATTGTATCATGGTAGTTTTATATACTCAGTATATTTAAAGGAACTACAGGAGAAAAATTTACTTGGCCAAAGACGTTTCTAAAATCATCCCAAAACAAGATTATCAACATTTAGACTTACAATCTGTACTCATTAAATATTTTTAAAAAGCATTAAGCATCGTAGCAGGGTAAAGATTGGAGCAGCTTCATATGGAGCGACATCCCCGACTGTGATCAGCAAAAAAACTCTGATCTTCAACGAGTTGGATATCATCGTCTGCTGGGAGATTACAACCGGAATTATCGACTTCACAGAGGCATGCCCCCCCCTCGTAGATTGTCTTCCGGTGGACCCATCTTCCCACCAGAATTTATTTTCCGTGACAAGGTAGAGATTAAAGGCTTTACCCACAAAGCACCCTCAAGTCTACTCCTCTTGGAAGAGCAAAGGGAGTCATCACGGGCCCAGAAATGGGTCCATGGTTCAACTGTATCGAGTGTCAAGATGTCGCTCTCCTTCGTAATATTCAGCAGGCTTTCCATGAGTCCATAGACCTTCCTTGGCCTCTAACACAGTCGATGACATGGAGCTGGCGTCAGAGAAATTCAAACCTGCTGACCATATCCGGTTCCTCTGCATGGTAATAGCTTTTAAAGATGACTTAGAGATAAGCGCAAAGTTTAAACCTCTATGGGCAAGACCTGTACCGTGCAGTGCCAGAGGGACAATGGAAATCAGTCTCAGATATATATGTTCCAAAGCAAGCATCTCACCATGATTCTGCACCGGTTTGGCCACTCTGACAGTTTATAACCAGCCCTGGCCAAGGCCCTGGTCAAAGAATCAACATAGGCCTCAACACAGACCTCAAATTATGGCTGAAGACAACATCATATTCCACTTGGAAAATGGATAACTTGAATAAATCTCTACTAATGTCCATGGCATGGCAGCAACATTGTCAACAGTGCTGCAGGGATCACCATACAGGAAGTGCAACCGGAGTCGAAAGTCATAAGACAATAATTCTTCCGGGGGTATATAAGTTTGCAGGGTCTGCTTAGCTTGGAAGGCAACACAACACAGCCAGAAATTCCCCACCATTTCACACATCCACCCCCACGATCATTGCCCAAGTTGTTCTGACGTGGCTCATCATTCACAAGCAAACCATTTTTTGAGACATGAAACATTCTATATATACTTACCCATATGCAGAGTATTTTGTATGGCTTTTCGCACGGTCGGAAGACCGTGCTTGGGCTATTGGTTTTACCCCGGAAGTAATTCTTCATGAATTTTTCCATAGTATTTGGCATGGACAAACGAAATACATGGTGCCTTTCTAGAAGGTAGATTTAGGAACTGTGTGATTAATAGTTTTTAGATTAGACAAAAAGATTTGTATTATAGATCCGTATAGGTAAAGATTAAAGTCGCGAATGTGCATGTAGTTATTGTTCTTTTCTTCAAGATTTCAAAGAGTTCACAGACTTGTTTTTACAAATCATGAACATCTTACATTAGTTTTGCCTGCGAAAACACTGTACAAATTCGTATAGGTTTGCTTTCACCTTCGACCGTACGGTGTATTTATGTTATTTATTAGAACATACACTTTTGAAACAGTGGCCACACGATCCAACGGTGGCGTTCAACAAAAGAGGAGTACATACAGACAGGCGATATGGCATTATCAATAAAGAGGCAAATTGAACTAACAACCCTTCAACTCAGAATCCAAGGACAATAAAATCAATACAAAGAACCAGGATAGGAACCGGTCGATTTTCAAGAGTGATCAAAGCCACTTGACTATTTAGAGTGCTTGATAACACTTAGGCTAAGGCAGAACATTAAATGGTGACCTTTCTTTGTAACATTTTAGACGTTTCATATCGAAGTCCCATTGATACAAATGAGTTATACAATGATTCCGTCATGCGCTGTATGCTTGTGCAGTATGCTTGACGGAATGAATGATGGCAATACCTCATTTCATCCATGGGACTTCTATATGAAATGTCTACCTTTTTTTTTCGTTGCGCCTGGTAAGTTTTGACGTCGCTGATATTCGCTGGTGCCCCTCTAACTCTTTGCACGTATATACCAATCGAGTTCGACTATCTGCAAAACGCTATGATCGGCAAGGTGCTAGTCTAAGTCCGAACATTGTTGTACTGGTATGAACCTAATTACTACAGCAAACATAGCCAAACACTTCACGATTAAATGTGTTACGCAAATTCATTTCTTTGTGTCCATATGTGACATAAAAGTCCTTGATAAAATACAACACCACTGAAGTCAAGTGTCCACAAACAAAGTAATAGGAGCTTGTTGTATTAATGACGTGAGACCAAATTCCTGACATGAAATTACATAAAGATGTTAAAACATGAGAGAGTGTACGTATAATCTTACCCGGAATCCTTAACCTGTCATTAGGCGATCATGTTCGTGTATGGAGGCCGAGCTTCATTTGGTCATTTACTCAAAATTTAAAAAAGAAAGACCCAACGGAAAAACACTAGCAGAAATAAGAAACATCTTTTTCTGTGTATTTTTAAGCATTTTATTTCAGTTCTTTTTCCTTCAAAATGTTTTACTCTAATTGTTTTTAAATTAGGTGACATGCAACTGACATGCGGTTATAAAATGGCAATTAGTAATATGTAGTTATTATCACCACAACACATTCACATTGCAATTTACAAGTCAAAGATACTGTAAAAAAGACTTAAAAACATAAAAAAAAATTACAGGATCGTATGTCTTTCCCATCGGGGAGGGAAGGTGAGGAGAGGAGAGAGAAGAGGGGCGGTTAGCGCCTCGAAAATCCGGATGGTGGCGGACACTCTAAACCAGACGTATCGGTACCCAAAACCGCCCACCCAAACCCCCCACCGTGCTTGGATGGCCGTATCTTCTTCCAAAATCAGCCCGGGATATCAGCTATGTATAAATGTGAGGGGAGGGAAGGGGGGTACACAAGACAGGGGGGATAGTTGTTCATATTACGCAATGACCGGTGTAAATCTCCAAGGAAAGAAATGAGGCGCACAAGGAAGTCGAATTGACAAGTAGTATCAAAGCAAAAGCAGTCGGTAATAGATGTCAATACCATCTCAGATTGATAACATTGTAGGCATTATGCCATGTTCTTTATTTTTGCAACATGACGGCGAAACTAACCTTCTCCTAATGGAAAATGAGTGAGGGAAAATTCCAAATTAAGATTGAGAAAATCAGTCTTAAAAGCTCTTAAAGATCGAAAATTAAACCAAATCCATTGATTTTCATCGAATTTTAGACGTTTCCCTCTCCTCAATCTTTTAGATTATTTGTCAATCTTTGGTTTTAAGAGAGGTACGCATGGGAAAATTTACAAGGCCGCAAGGTCCACTTATTGCTTGATTTTGTGAAGAGCCAAAATTGAGAGAAAGTTTGACAAGTAAGCCCATTTTGGTGATGAGCTGTTCAAAAAGGACCGGGGTTTGATTCACTTATCCCAAACAGGTCCACTTTTTCGAGGTCCCTCCCCCCCCCTCTCAAAAAGTAATTCCTGCGTTATGGTCCTGCCTCGAGCAAGGGGGGGGGGGGGGGGGGGTGGGGGAGGGTGGGGTGAGTATCTATTATTTATATTCGAACCTATAATTCTCATTACAATTTATTGTTTGAATCATGCAGCCCAGGCCCGGAGCCATTTACATCTGTAGGCAGCAATGTGGTTCGGAGGGCAACACCGTCAGGGAAAAAATTCAAAGCCCCCCGAACCCCCAATGAAAATCGCCCCGTTTGGAGGGTAGCGTCCAAACGGCGCCTTTACCTCAAGTTTCCAATTGCCGCAATTTCTTCCAAGGGGGGTACTCGCACCACCCGCATTTCCCCCATGATGGACTCAGTCCTAGTGCCACTTTTCTCGCGACCCCCAGCTACTCACCTGAGGGTCTTTGGAGTGGGGGTCTTGCTGGCCCAGGCCTGTTTTGCAGTAAATTTCTCTCCTGGCTCATTATACATCAGTAGCTATTTTGGGGAAATCTGATCGCTCCTGCCTTAACATCTTTAATGCAATTGAGGCATAGTGAAGTGTGAATTTGTAACAGCAAAAAGCAATAGGCCTAAAGGAGATGCTTGGAGAAATATTGTAATTTCGCTGAATTTTTGCATGATGTGAATATTGATCCACCCGTTTATTGACCGCTCCCATCAATCATCTATCATTTCCTTTTGGCAGGAATGTTTCACCTGGCTTCATCGCTCATGTCCAAAGGGGCCTAATCTTTACGCTCTATTTAACCCTGTGGGCATATAAAGACAAATAATGGAGAAGGCTTGGCGCAATATTGTAATGTCCCTCCTGAAATAGTGCGTTAATTGAAGTTGATCAACCCGTTAGTGAACGCTCCCATTCAAATCAGTCGCTACTGTTGGTACTTCGCAGTCACCCGTCACTGTGTCAACGTGTAAACTTGGAGACGATCGACAATGGTGGTTGTGCACTTGTGTAACGGTACTAGTATAGCAATATGCGAACGGGATACCATTTCAAATGTCCAGGAGCACTTTGTGATCCGCAACCCCATCCCCCCCGACTTGCCATCATTAGTATCATCATCATCTTTGTTCCTAACGTTAGCCTATGGGATGTGGTGGGAATTTCCAAATTTTTTAAAAAGTAAAATTATACATTGTAATTTAACATTTAATTAAAACATCCTATTTCAGCAGTGATAGATTTGTTTTTCTGCTATTAGTTCTTTTAAAAGTGTAATTTGTGATTTGGATCGGGGAAATGGATGATTTTTCTCCCCATTGTGACTTTGTCGCTCTCAATGGTGCCAATTCTCTGAACTTTTGATGGTTTTTGGTTTTAAATGCAATCCGATTTTGATTTATTTAACTATTGTGTAAAGGTTTTTATATGACATTTCACATTGACATGCGATAACCTGCACAAACATTTCATTAACGCTTGACCGTACAATCCTTTTTAAAGGAAGTTTTATTATCAGGTTTATTGGCAGCAGGCGATGCCTGGATTAGGAGCCGTCATCTCTGCAACTGGGACTCACCACCCAGAAACTCAAACTCGCGGTCTATATGGACTCATTGAATGCCTGCAAAATATCGCGACTAAGGCACCTTGACACCTGTCAATGTTTCCAGGAGGGTAAGCTTGTGCAATACTTCATAACAGTTTTCCCACAATGCATATTTTATGGTGATCTCCCTTTGGAAAGGACTTATGTCTTTCATTGGGTCAATGATTTACCATGAATTTCCGTGTTTTATTTCCCGATTTCCCCTCAGATTTCCCATTTCCACCTCAGAGTGCTTCAGGGGGGGGCACTCTGCCCCCTTGCCCCCACCTGGCTACGCCACTGAACTACCATGATACAATAATTCACACTTGCATGGTGGCAGAGAGACTGTATATTTCTGTCCGTCACGGTTCTTTTCGCATGACACAACACCGTATCTTAGTCTCGCATAAGGTCTTGACATGCATACCTTGAATTTTTATAGAAATGTTACGCGTTGACTGGATCTGGATGGGTTTTAACTCGCGCAAAACGGTGTTCCTCACTGAGTTTATTTATTAGATGGCAGTCTAATTTTACTTAGCCAACACCGTTTCTTACAATTACCCCCCAAAACGAGACTATTGAAGGCCCTAATTTGCATATTTTTATTATGCTGGTGACATGTTATGACAATTGAACATAAATTATGAGTAGGGGGGCCTACGTTTTAAATTACCCTAATAGGTCGCGTCAGCTTATGTGGGCAGGTATGTGGCATATTGGCCAAGATAGACCCAAATATGGATTTTTTAGGCTAATGGCGACCCTAATTTGCATATTCTTTTGTTCCATCAATGGAATATCTGGTAATTTTCAAAATGGTTCCACCTCCTTGATCTTTGACCCACCAAACATAGGTCCAGTCATCTTATTTGTTCATTTTAATCAACAGTATTGGTTGAGATTAGCGAAAAATCGCATTTTTCGCTAATGGCGACCCTAATTTGCATATTTCGCATCAAGGAGACCTAGAATTTCCACTGGTTCCATCTTGGATCTTTGGACCCTTGAAACATAGGTCCAGTCACATCCTTTGTTCATATTATCAACAGTATTGGTGAGATCATATCAAAATTGGTATTTTTTTGTATGCGATACTAATTTGCATAAATTTTGCATAAAAATGATACGTGGGACACGTTTTGATTTTTTTAACATAGCTATCGGTTTTGTCTACGCATTTTTTCTGAAATAGTGACAAATGGATTAGAATTTATTTCACCCCTTCTACCCACATAGACTATGTAATTCTGAGATACAAAATTCAGGGGAAATCTTCCATATATAATTGGTATAGTTCCACACGTGACGACAGCGGCAATATAGCGCCATTACTCCACAGTGTGAAAGCAATTGTAGATGTGTATTTTGTTTTATTTCGAAACTTTTTTGGCAAATCACTATTGCATATTGGGAATTTTTTATCTGAGTTATATATTGTGACTTCAGTAAATCTGCTGCTACCGGTTTTTAGTACACTCTTCCTCCAAACCGAAAATGAGCGGTCCATAACGAAACGTCATTCCGATTAAAGAATTCGTCTGATTTGTTTGTATATATTTAGGGTTGCATTGCGAACTAGTTTTTTGGGGTTAAAATTTGCAAGTAGGACCCTGTAATTAGGGTCTTTGGGTTACAAAGATGCTGAAAATGGAGTCTTACAAGCTCACATATGCATCAACCTCCGAATGCGACCTACCTCCCACCCCGTGTTAGGAGACTTGCGTTTAACTGAAAGCCAAGAGGACCCATGGAAATTCTTTTAAATTTGAGGTAAACCTGGTCTGGGCTGGTTATTGATGCTTCAAGATCTATCGCCGATAGTGGGTTATTTCCTTCACACACCCAGCATTACTTTTACATTTATGAGCTAGTTTTTGTGAAATTTTGTTTAATTTGTGGTGCAAACAGCTACTCATTAAACCAGTTTTTTATATCCAAAGAAATGATTTAAAATTTAAATATTCATTTCTGAAAAGCATGAAAATAAAACCTCACAAAAATTACCTACTGCTGTTGGACTATAAACGAAGTACCCCATTTTCACCTTTTGATACATCTTGTTCAAAAGATTGTCTCGTCCATTGTGATAAGTCTTGTGCAAAACTGTCATTGGGATCATTATAATGAGGGGTTAAGAGTTTGTACGATAATATAGGCAGGCTGTACCCTGTAGGTACAATAATTGTCTGTCCGGAATCAGTTGCTCATAACAAATTAATTACTTTCATTCATAATGATTTCCTACTACCCGCATGATTTGCCATGGATGTATGTGCTTTAAAATCAAATATACCAACAGAATGGTGCGAAAAAAGTGTTATTGGCCTGTCAATATGCCAAAAAAGAAGGTCGTTTGTTGTTTTTGTTGTTTGGTCATGGATTTTGTACTTCAAATTTTTGAGTGTTTTCCATGGCTTCTAAAAAGTGGGGAAAATTCCGGGAAGCTCCTTCCCAGTAAGTTGGGGCCACTTTGGAGGTACACACTTGGCCATTTGGAGGGAAAAGTTTTACATAAGATAGATTGGGAAATCTTATAAATGCGACTATCTTCCCCAGAAAATTTTACATTTTTTTTAAAAGCATTTGTATTAAAATGCATAAATCTCAAATATCCGGAAACTTTGGGGTGTTTTTTTGTGATCAAATATTGCTCGCAAGTCGGCATTTTTAGAACTTTTGCACCTTCAAAATTTTGGTTGGATTTTATTAATTTTGTTATGGTGACAAATCACAGTGGGTGACAATGTAGGTCGTACATTATGTCGGTGACTCTGATGCAATATACCTGCAAATGCAAAACGCAACTTTTCAAACTTTAAACTTGGTAGGTGTAAGACCATGATGACCACTGGTGCTGTATAGTTTGCAGCAAGATATTGTATGTTAATGAATATTATAATCGCTGTCAGAATCTCTCAGGCGAGCCAAACGCACTCAATGTATTATGCAAATTAAATCGTGGTATAAGCTTATGCGTGATGTTTGTTAAGAACTTATTTGTGCTTCCGGGTTGGCTCACATCACGCTGCGCGTACTGCAATCTTGCCTGAGAAATTATGGCAGTGATTTTAATGAGTTATTTAAACGGATTTGATATTGACAACACATGTCATTAATCTATTGTACTGAAATAAACACACTTCCCTTAAACGTTTAATCTTGGAAGGGTGGTAGACCACGATGAATTCTGGTGCCTTAGAGTGTCCCATCTAGATATCTGCAAGTTAATGAAAACTAATGAGCTAATTTGCATATAAACAGCATGCATGGGGACACCTTAATTACAGACTACGTAATTCTTGTTTTCATGGTCTAGTCGGGCAAGTGAAAGCAATACAACATTTTGTTTCTTTCCTTGCCTGGTGATAGCAACCATAGCAGCGCAGATATGAAGAGGACAACAGTGAAAATTCAATTCTATTCGGAGGTATAAGATTGAAACTTTGTCTTGAAAATGCATTTAAGGTCTAGCATGTTTGTCAATGTTTTTGCCTACAACCCTCTAGACAGTCTGCCCACCTTCTGTCTGGTAAGTCCGCTGAAGAAATGTACACACAAAGCGGCAGTTTAGACATCAATGCCTTGGTTGCCTACCCGGCTCTTACAGAAAATAAAGTAACTAGGTCAGTAACATAGACTACTTGTGAGTGATTATCAATAACTTGGTTAGCAAGCTGCTTCTAGATTACAGCCTTTTTAACCTTACCTTTACTTGCATCTCAAACCCTAGTGAAACACTGAACTGAAATTTTAATGCTATCCCTATGCCCATCTACCAAATTCTCTGTGGTAAGCTTGCCGCTTTTTTAGGCTTGTGAATTTAATAGTGAACAAACAAGCAGTGTTGTTCAGGCTTCATATGTGTTAAGCATTCCATATTTTTGTGTGTTTACCTCTGGGCCAGAGATGCCTGTAATGTAAGAGGGCTGGCCTGCATGTATGCATCCGCTGCTGGAGCACGTTTGAATAAATTGTGATGCGACACTCACCTACGGGTCTTCTCATCGCAGCAATATAGAAAGCAAATTGGAAGAGATAAGGCTCCATAATAATTTAATGAGATGGATATGTGATAATTTGTGGTGTGCAGGTATTTTGATGTATTTGGGGATTTGACATTTTACCTCCTTGGTTGTAGGTATTATTATTATTGTGTCATCTGCAAGAATTGCAGAAGGCACCTTGGGATTACGGTCGTATGTGTGTGTGTGTGTGTCTGTGGTCAAAATGTTAACCCTTAATATATTGCATGCCATATGAGTTCCGTAAGGGCTACGATGATGTAACTTGGTGGAAAGGAGGGGGGCAGTGTGGGGTGACATGTTGGTGACCTCATGTGACATTGGTGACCTCATGTGACCTTTGGCCCATTCACAAACCGCGACGGCAGACGACACTCGCGGTCCAGGAACCGCGATGTATTTTTATTATATTTAATAAAACTTTAATATCATAGTTGTTCCAATATAGTCCGATAATTTTGGAAGGTGAATCTTGGTAACAGTTTGGGTATAAAATTGTAATCAGATGTTGACTTGAAATGAGCAAATTTAATTAGGGCAGGTAAAGTGGATTAAATATTGCAAAATTACACAAATTTTTGGATAACTGATTGAAATTAGTTAATTTTAATCTAATATTTCTTATGAATTAATTGACAAGTAAAAAAAAGGTTTGTGATGATTTTGGTCAAATAATTTTTCTGAAATTTTATCAAATCTAAGGGTGACATACTAGTGTATGGGTGTATACTTTGAGGTTTTTAATTTGTGTATCTTTTGTGAGCAGTAAGTGAAACATGAACTGAAAAGATTGCAAGAATAGTTTTCCTCACAGGGAGTATGTCTAGCCCTAACAAGGCTCTAGACCACAAAAAAGCACAGAAGGTAATATTGTGGTATATTGTGGTTTATGATAGTTACAGAACCTACAATATTTTGTGGTAGTTTGTGGTATGTGATCTTATCATTGACATATAAAGTGTGGTACATTGATGTACATCCCGCACCCGACCCGCGCCATGTAAGCCTATAACACCAAGGTTCCCCTGGGCCCGCAACTTCTCTTGGCAGCCCTGTACACTTGGCCTATGGTGCAGCTTGTTGTTGTTTATTACTGTGGTATATTGTAGTATATGATGAGTTACTCCAATTTGGTATAGTTATGATTTATCTAACTACTAAGCATATACCACAATATACAACAATCAAATTTTGTGGTAGTTTGTGTGCAAGTATGGTGAAAGTTGTGGTATAATATTGTGATCTGTGGTACGTCCTCACAATATACAGCCTGCAGTGTTAGGGTTACCTGTTTGAAACCACCAAATGAAAAAAAAACAGGATAAGTAATAAATTCTGGAAGAATTGTGAAATATTAACTCCCATGAAAATATGGCTCTATGCCATATATTTATTTAGTTTTGTTATTTTTTATTGCACCCTGATCATTTATTTATTATAAAATAGAAATGAAAATTGAAAAAAAATCCACATGTTTGACTAGCTCAATTTCTTGCTTGTCACACTCAGCTAATACAAACAAGCTTGTACTCAAAAATAACATTTAATTTGATAGCACGGGTACGTCATCGATAATTATCATCCAAGCTGGAAATGATATAGCGTTTCATTCTGTGTCGTTAATTGAGAGGTGTGGCCTTTGACGCCATAAACAGACTAATCCATTAATGCATGGCCAGTAAAGAGTGTACTGAGACTGAAATAGCTACATGTATAGAATTGTTTTTTTTTCAAGGCTGTTGAATTTGGTTCATTGCTTTGTGCAACCTGTTAATTACACAGCTCGCCCATTGTGTACAGTAAAATTGAAATATTTGCCCTACATTAATTTTCATGCTTTTTTGCACACTTCAGAGCAAGGGCGAAATTAAGAACATGCAAAAATGTCTATTAAGTCTATGTAGGATAGCTGAAAAAAATTAAAAACAAGTGAAAATGCTATAAATTTCAAGTGTGATCCCACTTTTACAGTACCTTAAAAATGGAATTGATGTAAAGATATATTTCTCAATATTTCCCTCCCTCCTTCCCTTGCTCCTTCTCTCTCTCCTTCCCTCTCCCCTTCTAGGCTCTTACACATGCATGCATACACACGCACCCATGTACACACACGCACCGGTGCACACACATGCATGCACACACACACACAAACCAAACAAAAAAATGCATTAAAAAAGTATTAAATTCCCAAAAAGGAGGGAAAATTTAGTCCCGCAAATTTTTCCTCGTTTTCCAGCGGTTCAACACTGGACATAGGCAAGAGATGAGCATGGTGGACAGAAAAACAACACCACTAAAGGGAGTACCTTAGAGCACTTGTTACTGAGGTCACTGCTTGCCTGTCTGTATTCAAGTGTTGGCCTCTTTTTTTTTTCAAATACAAATGGGAAAATAGGGAAGAAAGAAAAGTGAAAGAAAAATCAGTACATGGTTCAGATGGTGATTATGTACTGTCAATGATAAATTTGCCACCAATTCGTAAATTGACTGATTTACAAGTCATGACCATGCATAATTATCATCGATGTTGCCTCGCTTCACTTACGAGCAGCTTGATTTATTGGGTTGAATTTACTGAAAAAATGTGCACCTGGCTGTGACCAAATGGACAGGAAATTTAGAACTTCTGCAGAGAAAACGTTTGATCATGATGGTCCTCCATATAAGTATGTGCTTTTGGATTGGCCAATTTGTTTGTTTTATTATCTTTGATATATACATCATCTGAGATAATCGTCAAGAAGAAGTGACAAATTACATACCATATACGTACAAGTACATACGTCAACATCTTCCCAAAAATCAATGGCAACTTTTAAAAGAAAATGCATTAGGTTTTAACATTTCACCCGGGGCAGTTTATTTTGACAGTTCCTAAGCGTGTAAGGAATTTTAAGGTTTATCAACAAAATTTTATGCACAGGGTGTTGATATCTTTTTCAAATAAAAGATATTTACGGTAATTAAGAAAATAGGTATACTCATCAGTGACATATCACTAGTAAAACTTGACAATGAAATCAAAATTTTGACATGTGAATTTGTTTAAAGTTGTTGGATTTGGTCTCAAAACAGAGAATCTGATGAGGATTTTCTAAAATTCTTTGTTTGTAATCTATAATTTTGGTGACGTGTGTACGTACAAGTACACCATTTCTGCACTGATTGTCACATGTAGTCCCATTTTATTGCCCCGGCGGGAGGCGGGGATATGATGTGGAGAGTAACTTGGCAGACATGGAGTGTTTGCTGCATTGAAGCATGAAGAGCCTGGTCATACATTTTTCAGACAATTGAAAATGATGAACGTACTAAAATGATGTAATGTTGTATGAACATGGCATCATAAATATTAATTGCAAACACAAAATAGTTTTTTGTAATAATAATGATGTTGATACATTGTGAGAGATAGATTGTATTTCAGGTTTTTAAACAAATTTATTATTGGATCGTACCAAGCGTTCTATTCCACGTGTTTAAGTTGGGTCAAATATCATTTCAGGGCCAGTGGGCGGAAAGTGCCAGCAGTGCCTGGTATATCATTGCCATATTCAGGAAATATTAACAATTTCTTGACGCATGACATCAGTTACGATGTCAAGTCGGGACTATTTAGGTTACTGACAGAACCTGAACAAGAGTATAGTGAACTGGAGTTAAGTTTACGATACCACTATTTATACAATCAGTTTTCAATAAAAGGTCACATACACTAGCATTATTTTTTGGAAATGTTAGTTATCTCTCAATTCTTGGCTATTTCGGATTTGTTTTTAAATAATTCTGCCATTGCGCGGGGCATACATTGGTGCCCCAAGCACCAACATGTTCTTGTCATCAATTGTGATTTTGGACAGGCAATATACCTGGCATAGAGGAGCGGCCATAGGTGTCCATGAAGTTGGGTTTTTTCCAAAAATGGGGTTAATGTGGGAATTATTGTCAATTATTTTCTGCTTTTGGTCCAATGAATAACATCACAGGTTAATTTTTTAATAGTACCATAAAGGTTTCAAAAAATATCAAACAATGACGACCTACTTCCTCATGGAATTTTTGACATGCGATAATTATGTGGTGGCCGACCCCCTGTTCTTTGATAAAAATGTTGTGACATAGAAATTTGTAATACTGTCTCCCACAAATTGACAATTTTAAAAATTTAAAATGGCTTATAAAATTGAGAAAATGGAGAGCATACAATAATTCAAGCTACACAGTCCACACTTGGAACTTGTTTGACAAGAAATATGTTCTCCAATCTTGAAGTGATGCTGGTTGGAAAAATAATTTACGACTCTACCACGTGGTTTCCGCCTAAAATTGCATGTAGTGTCGGTATTGATAGTAGCTTATAACTAGGGGAGGTATAACATGATACTTTGAACACATTGTACTGTGTGTTATCCTATATGTGTATAAGAAATTTAATGACCAAATAATGGGTGTTAGAGGGATTCAAAATTTGTGAAAGAGAATGTATGCAGTGATCAACGTGTGTCCGGTGCACAATTGTAGTGTCGGTATCTTTTAAGCAAAGACAATGCTCAGAAGAGTGCAGATTGATGTATTAAATAAAAACACAATTTCCAATGAGTATTTTGATAGGGGTTTTATTTGGTATATGCTTGAGGGAATGTGACTATGTCAGGAAAAATATCTTTAAAGAAACGTGTGTGGTGTCCGCCTGTAGAGTCGGTATCTGATGCAACATGGAGATGGAAATGATATGCTTGTAATATTGATGAGGATGAGCTGTTTGACTGTTATTACTGCCCAGTAGAAAACTAGTGGTTAGACAATTCTTTTAGCTCATTGACTCTATACATGGCTTATTAAAAATTATCTTAGCAGTTAAAGTTTACCCGATCTACATAGGCTCACAGTGTCCAAAGTAAGCCAGGCATTTTCACACATAAAGAGCATAGGGTCAAAATGTCAACCTGTATATGAGGTTTATTGGCTTTGCAAGCTAATGTCATCAATGTTTTCTGAATTTCAGTCCTTTGCAACAATAAACCATTCCACTTGTAATGATTGGCACTTTAAATTTCAAAAATACAAAACACCTCATTTTAATTAATATATAATATTTAAAAATATTATACAGGTCCCATGTAGAATAATAAAAGAATTTATCGGCAATATATATATATATATATAATATATAATGAAGTATCCCTAATAAGTCATGGTCTTGGAGTATCCTTGTGAAAAAAACACCATTTTCATGCTTTAACTTTTGTGCGTGTTTTGTAGCATTAGACGATTTAAGGAAGCAGTATTTCTTAAGCTATCATTCTGTCACAAGGCTGTGAACTTCGCTTGTATCATTTGTGACTTACCGAAGTTCGCAGGATGAGGGCTGTGGCTTGTGATAGGTTTTTGCTGGCTTCGTTCAGTATTGTGCGCATCATTGTAAATATAGACACAGAGAATAAAGATGGCAGCTTCCATGATGCTGTACAGTTGGTACAGTTGTCAATAAATTCCCGATTTTTTTCACAAGAAATACTCAGTGATTATTTAAGCTATGGATATTTCATTATATTATGCCGATAGATGCTGATGCCAATCAATTACTTTAAGAATTTTCTGTATTACAAATATGTTTATGTGCGTCTATCAGACATGGAGCAACCAAATGGGACACTGTTGGTCAAATCAAGACTCGCTCACATGCCGATCCTGGCATTTGTTTGTTTCAAGGAGAGCCGACTTGACGATTATTTCAAAACATATTATTACTCATTCACGCAGGCAGGGCTTCCATCAGTCTGTATTCCTTCCGGGGGGCCTAAAAAATTGATTAGAGGAGGCTAGGCTGAGATGGCGGGAGGACAGGAGATGACTTTAGTGCATCATTGAGGATTCAGTTGCCGCTTTTTTTCCTTGCTTGATATGTGCATTTAAAGGTGCATGAGAGATTTCAAGTCATCAGACATATTTTCGGTGATATGTAGTGATTTGTTAGAGTAGTGTACAATAGATCCCCTACTTTTATTTGGTTTTACAGAAATAACTTTAACTCTTAAAAAAAAATGAAACAATTAAAAAAAAAAAAAATATGCTTAATTTCAATAGAAAACATAGCTGAATTTCGTATTTGCTCCTATACCAAAATTAGAAATTTCAAAAAATTGTTGTCACTAAAGAACAAGTTCTCAGCTTAATCCTTACAGTGGGGATATTTTCAAGCCTATCATAGATAGGCTTATGACCACGAGAAGTAGAAGATTTTCTGTACAGGTCTTTATTGCCAATAACATATAAACTAGTCTTTTTGTATCTTGTTCAATTCTAGTGAAAATCACAGTTATGCAAGTATTGAATTGGGGCTTTCTATGAAACAATTTTTTGAAAGTTGAGTTTCCAAATTGGGTTTTTTTTGGGGTATTTTTTGTATTTTGCCCTGATTCCCAGGTGACAATTAGTAGGCATGTTTTCATGCAGCATCACTTCTCCTTTTGCTATGTTGCATATGCTCGCCTTGATCGATGCTTTGCAGGCCTATGTTTATCCTGGGTTGGTCAGTGGTGCCAATTCTCATGTTGCTAGCTAGTATTGTCAGCGGACTTTTAGCACGGACCCCTCCCACTGTCGGTTGGTATAACAAGCACCCTGGTCAGACAGATGGGCGCATTTAGCAATATTCTTGTACCAGTATTTTAGCATGGATATAGTATAATATAATTAACCATTTCTGTATCCTTTAAAAAATGGTTTATATTCTTCAAATGTAACTTGTGTATTTTTCCATAAAAGGGCCCAGTGCATCACGTCCAATCAATAGAATTTCTGCTCATTTATTCTGGTCAGTGCATAGATAGTATACTCTCTACCCCTATAAAAATCCAAATATATTCTTTCTCAATTTAAATAAATGTCTGAAATGTCTGATCCACAAACTTTCTGTGTGGGTGTGTGGTGTGTTGTATTGTGTCCGTGTCTTTACTCCGTCCTGTGCCTGTCTCTCTGGTTGTTGCATGTGTGTAAGGTGTGTGCCTATGTGTGTGTTTTTAAACCAGTGTCAAAATAAGATTACATGAACAAAATCTGTTTGCTCAGAGCAAGACCAGAACCTATGTGATGTACATGTATGTGTCTATATATGTGTTTGTGTGTGTATTATCTGTATGTAATGCGATGCGTGTGTGTTTGTGTTGTGTGCGAACATGCGAATACTCTGTATTATGTATGTATGTGGAGAAAAAGGCTGGGCTGAGCAATTATCATCTAAAAAGTTAATGGGGCTCTTGCAAAGTAAAGAATGCCGTAATATACTTTCTCGATATTACGACATTCCTTTGGACGTTACTTTATTATATGTAGAAATTTTCTACTAATTAGCTAATTTAGCTAATTAACTAATTAAGAATATGACAAAGTGAGCCTTTGTGCTCACACTTTAGGCTTTTTTAACAGAATAAACCTATATGGTATAGGGGGCAAATTGAATCTTAGTTAATAGTGTTTCAGATAGTTAGATTTATTTATAGTGTTTAAAACAGATACATATTTGTCTTTATTTCTGTGCCTGGTCATTCGGTTAAAGGTGTGTAATTGTTTTCTCTCCTGCCCAAACTTTTAAGCCAATTCCAACCAATTAGGTCAGAAGAACCTTTGGTCCAAGTTTGGTTCATGAGGGTGTTCCGGCAGATTGGGCCACATTAAGGTCAATTTCGAACTCTATAATTTGTTTTTCAGTCTCAGATAATTGGGCTATATCACTTCAATCATTGGTCAGAAGATCCACTTGGGGGCGGGGGGGGTGGGGTGGGTGTGCCAACAAAAAACAAAACCACAAAACAAACCAAAACAAAATACAAACCAACACATAACAGACCCATATGGGGTTTAACAGATTGTATTCAAAGTCACATGTCATTTGAAAGTCAAACTTCGTGGTAAGATATCACTCAACTGGCTGACCCAACCATATGGGGGTGTTAACATGGGTCAAAGCTCATGTGTGCTGATTAAAATGGCATTTTGTAGTTATGGTTAAAGTTCTATATTTATTTCTCTTCTGCCT
>JAMKCH010009385.1:0-81531 GCA_023653785.1 Ophioderma brevispina | reverse complement strand
TTTGGAACTTGTACTCACTTTTAAAAATGATTTATGCCTATTCTTGAATTTATCATGTTGGCAGCTTTGTGGACGCCATTTGAAAAAAGCCAGTTCTCAACCTGCACCCTGTACTTAAATTCAACAGGGGTATACTTGGACGTACTAGGAAAGCCTATCAGTAATTCCTGTGATAGGTGCTCTCTTTGTCGTAGTTATCTAATTTTGTGTAAATTTCTCAGGATTTGGCAGCATATGACCGGCATCGGGTTGGGAAAATGGAGCAGCATGGAAGGGCCATGTATGTATTCGCAATGACCGACATAGCCATATATATAGCTATATAATATATTAATAATATATATAAAACAGTTGTTTGGAACTTGTATAACCTTTTCGACTGATTTATAGTCTTTTTTATCAATTCAACCATGCTTTGCTCATTTGGGACGCCATTTGACAAATTCCAAGTTCCCCAGCCTGCACCAGTGGCATATTTTTTTTGGTAAATCTAGACACCTTAACCTACTGACCATCAGTGAAAAACAGATTCTTTACAATTTTTTGCCAGATGAATCAGATATTTGGGGTACTATAATAGGGAACTGTATTCTTAGCAAAAAGAACTGGATTTGTCTGCTGTTCAGTGGTATTTCAATGGGAAATAGCTTTTCTTCGCACGCAGGGCGCGATTACGTAACGCGTCTTAACGGAGGTCGATTTTGTTCAAAATGCGTCTTAAATCGAGCGCCAGGTTAAATGAAAAAAGTCATGCAGTTTCGGCGTGAAAACTAACAAATAGGTGAGATACGACAAAAAAAATGTTTGAGGGGGAACCCCCCCCCCCCGCGGCCTTTAGGTTAAGGATGCATGTAGAGACTTCTTCAGAACTCAGGGATGTGTAACATATGCTAGATCGCTTCTTTGTAATTCACCATAGGGCCTTTATTTCTACTTGTCAACCTGTCATTTGTAGAAATTGCGAGTCAGAGGTTCTCCTACCGAAAGCTGACAGTTCGAGCACTGCCGACGCAATACGTTAAAATTACAAAACTCAAGAAATGTTGAGGGAAAAAATTAGGAGATGTTTCAAAGTTGATATTGGTTAAAGGGTTAAGCAGCGATTTGCTAATCCGAAACCTCGAAAAAATCATCAAAATTCTATTTTGATATTTTGTTACTGTTGGATTTGCGAACATAGCCTGCAAGTGGTTGGTTTGAAATTCGTGGATAAAGACAAGGCAGGACGTTTTATATGATTCTTAATTCTATACGTGCGTATCAAAATTCGAACTTGAGATCACACAAGCCTTTCCGATGAATATCAATGATTTTCAGCGTGATATTGTACACTATGATCAACACAGTTTGACATCAGACACAAACATCATTTATCTTTGGTTATTCTACTTGCGTAAACCACAATCAGCTGGGTAGTGTAGATATTGAGGACCGTCGTCGCTGTATGTCTATTGAGGGAGATGTTTGAAACAATTCCTTAAAAGACTCATTTTTTCACTATGTGGTGGTTTGTTTTTACATTAAAGCAGTTATGGAATTGTCACACTTTCCCGATTCTATGAGTTAAAAATGATTTCCACATTTTGTTCGATTCTCTTGCATTGATCGCTGCTAATCCATTTAATTGAATAGCTGGAAGATTTTTTTCACCGAAGGAAAATCTAATCTGGTGGGGCCGGTGTTTCACCTCAAGACCATCCTGAACTTGAAGCCACCTTACTCTGCGACAAGTAGCATTAGTCAATAGTGTTTCATTGAAACGAACACAAATCATGGACTTGCCAATCAAGCCATTTTTGTGGTGTATGCGAGCTCTTTTCCTGACGTGTAGAATTACCCCTTTGGTTTTTGGTTAGAAGAAATTATACAAAAAATCAAAATGTAAAACAAAATTTTATTTGTAATTGGGCATTCCTGCAGTCTATGCGGTTTTAACCTTATAAATATCCTTTTATTGGTAGTGTTGAATGTGAGATTTTGGCCCGCGAAGATATCGTCGGGGGTTTTGCATACTGTCGAATCAGAATAAATGCTAGTTCTGAGAAAACGGCGTTGAAGTTTGAGTTATTATGATGCGTGTAATTAATGAACTAAAAGGAAATGGTATTTAAGGGTGTATGTTAAAGACATGAATGGTACTAACTGACGACAGTAAAATACTAGAAACAACTGTTTCTATTCAAAATGCGTCACTAACTGTGATTGGACAGTTGTCAAAACCAAATGTTTGATCGCTGTGTTCTAAGGAGTCGAAAACGTATTCGACTGCCATGAAACCGTTGTTTCTAATGTTGGGTATGGTGCGATTACTACAGCTACGGGTTTTACTATTAAAACGAGTGCACGATGATGCCACGATGAAAGAATAACGATGGCGATGATGATGTGGCAATAACGATGAAAGAAGGAAAATCGAGCTTGACAACGATAATGATGTCTGCCGATGGTGATGATGATGATTATGATGTATGATTAGTGTAGATTAGTGATATGATGAATGACGATGAGATGACGTGATGACGATGATGACGACGACGATGACGGACGACAGCGATGCTGATGCTGATGATGATGATGATGATGATGAGACGACGACGCGACGACGACGATGACACTGTCTTATTGCATTGTGTTTATGCTACAAAGTGCAAAATTGGTATAAAAACGACTTCTAAAGCGGTTAAAATGGGAAACATTCACTGGTGCATTATCGTCTCGTTGTAAAATATAGAGCAGACTGACCACGATGACAACCATATTTACAACCTTTACAAATTTGGCTCCTTAAAATTAATATCTTTAATTAGTCGCCAATATGTTTTAACTCATTTTTGCAGAAAAAAAACATAAATTTCAGGTGTAAATAAATGACGTATTAGTAATTATTTAGTTTGCAGAATATCCAAGTTAACATCAAAGAAAATCAAACTTTCACAATATGTTTACCAAGTCTATTTTTGTAACACGGTTTACTAAAGGGTGGGGTGGTAAACACGCCGAGAATTCATTATTATAAAGCAATAGATGATTTCGATGTTGGTACCAGTTGGTAGCTTCGGTCCTCCGTTTTCTATTGCTTCCAACATAACCTAGTATGGCGTCACAATGGCGTCAAAGTTCACAAGTTGGCAAAATTGGTCACTTCCACAGACACACATCAGAGTATAAAATGAAAAAATGAAATTTTGCATAAAAAAGGTAGGAATATTGGATTTTCATGCGGTTTTTGGCACCAAATGATAGGGGAAATGACTAGTTTTTAATCAACATACAATTTTAGAACCATACAGTGCACAATATTAAAACAAATGAACTAATAACTAAAGTGTAATGCAGTATCATTTATAGGCGAATAATGTGTCCGAGGTCAAAAAATTAAATAATGGCGCCCATTATTTATTTTTTTCGTCCGAGGATACATTTTGAGCCCATAGATGATACTACAAAACCTTTATTTCTATTCTGTTAACTAAAACAACTTGATTTATTTTGTTTGTTTGTTGTTTAGGTTATAAGGTAATATGCCCAATTTATGTGTATTTTGTATGCTGATGAATGAAAACAAATAAGAAAATGCATAAGCGGCTCATTATTGCAGAATAATGGGCAGTAAACTGACCAATCAGAATGCTGCATTTTCAATAATGGGTAGTAGAGATAATAGAACCACTCCCCACCAATCGACTTCGACGCCAACCCCGGTGACGGTGCTATCTTCACATTTGTTTCGCCAAAATGAGCAGAAGGATGTGAAATAATTATATGGAAGACTTAACGAAAGTTTTAGGCACCGGAGGAAAGTTTACCTGGTAGGTAACTCCTCCTCTTTGGTAATATGAGGGTTAATGTCACTATGTCCCCT
Organism: Ophioderma brevispina; assembly: GCA_023653785.1. Taxonomy (NCBI): domain Eukaryota; kingdom Metazoa; phylum Echinodermata; class Ophiuroidea; order Amphilepidida; family Ophiodermatidae; genus Ophioderma; species Ophioderma brevispina. The sequence continues at coordinate 77,669 of JAMKCH010009385.1, read as the reverse complement.
AAAAGTGATAAATTTGGTTCATTTGTACAAATGTTAAAACTACAAAACTTGGATAGTTCTTAATTTTTTTCACGGCGCACACACCGTAGGTTTCAATTAGTACAAGTAACATAATTAAAACACAAAATAATGTGAAATAAAGTGTGAAATAACATGACCAATCCTTCATGAAGAAAGGTAAATTTCAACGATTGCCTTAAATCTTGACAGACCTATTATCGATTTTGATCACTGAAGTAGCAATTTTTGTCCCAGCGAATACGTATTCACTCGCAATTTATCTGTGTGCTTTGAGATACTTGGACACGCAAGGCTATCGAATACGTATGCGATTGTTTGTGAAACCAGATTTATTCAAATGGGTGTTAGTCGGATTCCGGCTATTTGGTTAGGAGATGTAACTTTACCCTTTATTTTTGGGTACAATAAAGAGTAATAAAGCAACCAGAATCATATTAACTCAATTTGACCAAAAAATCAGATTCGACACATTATGTCGTGACCAATGACGATATGGTCCATTATTATGTTTCAGAAATCTTCAATCCTATACTTTGTACACAGCTAATGTACAATAAAACCATGTACATGAGACAGTGACATGAGTTTGTGAGACCAGGACATGAGTTTTAAAAGACCAGGACATGAGTTTTTCTGGGAGGCTTCTGATGGTGAGTAGTTCTAGGATTGTTCCATTTATTGGGGGTGTCTTATTTTGGGTTTTGCAGTCTACTGGTTTTTTGAAATTGTGTCGGGTGGTTCTTCCCAGATAGCAAACTGACGTCGGGCAGACGTCGTCACGGTCGCGGTTGGCAAACCAACGTCGAGCCGATGTGGAAAACGGTGGGCAATTGGGGGGGGGGGGGGGTCGGTAGATGTCGGCAAACCACGTCAAGCTGACGTTGGGAAAACGATGGGGAAAAATTGTCGTTTGATGTCGCAACCAACGTCCAGCCAGACGTTGGGAAAACGGTGGGAACATTGTCGTTAGATGGGTCCGGTGCAAACCAACGTCAATCCTACTTTGGAAACAGTGGGGGAAATGGCCTTTTGAATGGTCGCAACAACATCAAACCGACGTTGGGAAAACGGGGGGAAATGGCGTTGTATGGTCGACAAGCCAACTGTGATCGGGAGAATTTGGAAAAGGTGGGGGACTGGTCGTTTTTTTGTTCGGCAGGCCAACGTTGGGCCGTGTTTGGGAAATGGTGGAGGAATGGTCGTTTTATGGTAGGTAAGCCAACGTCGGGGAGAAGTTGGGAAAATGGCGGGGGAACTGTCTTTTTGTGCGGCGGGCCAACGTTGTGGCAATTATGTTGTCCAGCAACTATAATTAGCTACATATTCTAATTAGGCTAATTAGTAAAAAGGAAAGTAGTAGGCCTCTAGCCAAAACGGACAGAGCTTTTAGCAAAAATAGGGCCTATGCTTAGCAACATTGTGCGTAAAAATAAAACATAATGGCATTTGCGTGACTATATTTTTCGATTTTGTGCAACTTTGTTTTTCACCGTGATACAGGGATCCTTATCTTTCGGGGGTTTGTTTTCACCTCTGTGAAGCTCTTGACGTATTTCGCCATTTTAGATTCTTTAGTCTTCACTTCGTGTGTGTTTCTATCGTTAAGCTTTTTACAATTGGGGGGGGAGATATTTATATTGCCCTTGATATCAAATCAGCCGGAAGTTACCTCAATTGGATAGTCGTCATCTCTAATACAAAGGTCCCTGGTTCGAATCCCGGCAGGCGTAAGGTCGATTTTCAGTTACTATATATATATACCTAACCATAAGAAATGAACTATACTGTGTATTAAGTGTAAAAACCATAGGGAAATGTTCTTTTTTTATCATTTAGCCAATTAGTGATGTTATAAACCTGCAAAACATCGTTTTATTTATTATGGTTGGGATAACGTTGGCCCAATTCTGGCAAACATGGTCAACGTCAAAATACGACATGTCCAGCGTTGGGCCACGGTTACAAATGACGTGGCCCCGACGTCACTTTCGACGGTTGGCCCACCATCGCGTGGGATGTTGGGCCACATTGTCCCAACGTGTAATGCTAATCTGGGGTTGGTTGTCTTCTGGTTGCCATTTCTTTCTTTGTGGTTCCTGGTGTCTACTGGCTACCATTTCTTTGTTTTTCACTAGTGTTCAACTGGTTCAATTTATTTGATAATTCCTGGTGTTCACTTTAAAAAATAATATGATAGTACCATGTTGGTGTTTTCTTTTCACTAGTGTTATAGGATCTAGTTATCTAAACTTGAAGCCAGTTCAGTCAATTCTGAAAACATAATAAAGATAATATTGGATGATTTTTTCGCAGAATACAAGAATTTATCGGTCTCGCTAGGAGTTTTTAAATATTAGCGCTCGTCGCTCCGCTACTCGCCAATATGTTCAACCTCATAGCTTACCGATAAATTTCTTGTACCTCCAAATCATGCCAATATCATATCATTGCCTATACTTCATACTTGCAGGCGTAACATAATAAATGCTGTACTGCAGCAATGAACTGTTGTACAAGAGCTTACAAGGCCATGCAGTCATTGATGTTGAGTTGATTTTGTTTTGAATATTGCTCTTCCGAATATGTAAACCCTCAACAAATTTACACAGTCCAACTATCGCATTAAACTATTACCATTGAATGCCCCCTCCAACTATTAAAAGGCACCCCATTTGGAAAAAAACCGCCCCTACAAAATTTTAAAAAATTATACTTTTTCATGGTTTAAGCTTTATATATTAGCACTTTAGCCCTCACATGAAATGATTTAAGACCAAATCAGGCGCCCTTATTGGTAAGAGAATAATGTTATAGTAAAACCATCCGCGGTGGTTTTATTTCAGTAGATTAGACCGCGGATCATCACATTTAATCTCATTTACATAAGAAAACACGAATGAAAATAGAAATCTCATAATTGGTTGTTGAAAATGTGTTTTGTTTTAAATAACTGCCATTACCGTGTTCTTCGGTGAGATCTTTACATATTTCTTTATATCGATTGGGGTTGCCATCAGTCGTTTTTGTGCGGGGTTGTACCAATCAAGGAATTCCTGGTTAATTTGCCGCGTCATCATGGAAGGACCTTGGTACGGAGCAGGGTAATGGTAATTACTGGGTCGCCATCAACACGCTCAACTCTTGGGAAACGTAACTTCTGTTCCAAAACGCTAGTCACCTAACAAGGTGATGTAAAAATGAAATGGTACTAGATTATAAGGGTAAATTATGAAGTGATGATTGATTATCTAAATATGAAAACTGTCATATTGCAGTTAGTTAAAGGGTGCGTGTTCCGATAGTTTTTGGGACCCCGGAACTAGTATCGATTTGAGCTTTTTGATATCAGATGGTGAATAGGCCGTCTATTTTTCTTCTTGTCCTGAAATTTGAGCCTCCAATCCATTTCATACCCAAGATATAAAAAAAAGCCACGCCCGGAATTGATGGTTAACCATCAATATTGGCATATTGAATAGGGCTTGTGGGGTATGCATTATTGCGTGTACAATCAAAACCGCAAGTTTTTTTCCCACGGCACATATGTGCAAGTGTCTATCTCTCGCAAAGCAAGAAAGGCCATAACGTATTGCCGCAACGCGTTGCGACATTTCGGACCAACGCACGGTGCGAGCAAGTAGCAACGCGTTGCGGAGGCCGTTCGGCCAATAAGAATATGAATTTCTGTGACGTAGTTCAAAAATTAGACCCACAAGGGTGCAAAGTATCTAGAACGCGTTGTGGAAACTCACAACGCGTTGCAAAGTACTAGCAACGCGTTTGTGGAAACTCACACACGCGTTCAAGCTTCACAACGCTTTGCAAACTTTCACAACGCTTTGCAAGATTCACAACGCGGTGCGAAGGGTCACAAGCCAGTGGTGGGGATGGTTATAACGTATTGCCGCACCCACAAAAAACGAAACGCGTTGTGCCAGAACGAGTCACAACGCGTTGCGCATTTTTGCAACGCGTTGCGGCGTTCGGCCAATCAAAACATGAATTTCTGCTGTGACGGTTTTTCAAAAATAGATCCACACGCGTTGCGTCATACGTTATGACCCTTATGGCCTAAACACGCGTTGCAAGCCTTCACAACGCGTTGCGAGCTCACAACGCGGTCGACCTTCCACAACGCGTTGACGAAGGTTCACAAGCCATGAGGGTTATAACGTATTGCAGAAACGGTTGAGAAAGTTGCAACGCGTTGCGCCATTTTGGCAACGCTTTGCGGCGTCGGTCAATCAAATCAGAATTTCTGTGACGTTTTTCAAAAATAGATTCCACAACGCGTTCGGCAATACGTTATGACCCTTATGGCCTAAACAACGCGTTGCAAGCCTTGACAACGCGTGCGAGCTCCAAACGCGTTGTGAAGGCCATATGGGTCCTAACGTATTGCCGCACCGCAACGCGTTGTAAAGGTTTCAAACGCGTTGTGAAGGTCGAAACGCGTTGTGAGTTTAGATTTTTGAAATACGTCATATGATTTTGATGGCCGACCACGCAAACGCGTTGCCGACTGTCGCAACGCGTTGGTGACTTCTCACACGCGTTGCTGCATACTTTATGACACTTTGTGGCTTGTGGTCCTTCGCAACGCGTTGTGAAGCTTGCCAAGCGGTTGTGGACTCGCAACGCGTTGTGATGTTTGCAACGCGTTGCACAGTAGATCTAGCAACGCGTTGTGGGTCTATTTTTTGAAATACTTCACAGAAATTCATGACTTTGATTGGCCTTCACCGCAACGCGTTGCTGAATGTCGCAACGCGTTCGCTGCCCATTCTCGCAACGCGTTGCATGCATTCCTCTTTGATGGCCTTTATGGCTTGCGATAAGTGGCAGGCCTCTCATATCAAGTAGAGTGAAATGACTACTCAGAAAAGAAAGCACCTTTAAGCAATAATAGCACATTTTTTGAAGAGCGCCAACAATTTTTCAAACATTTTGAGATTTTTAACATAACGGTTGCTTGGGGACTGGCTAGTAAACTTAGGCATACCTGTGATGGTTATATCGAAAAATGTCCCTACACTGTTAAAATAAACTTTGTAAAAAAACAGGGATTTTGACTGGCAGCTGGGACTCACACGTGTAGAACGTAAAACTAACATAGCCAAACATACGAAACCATTGGCAGGGAACGTAAAATAACGGCGTACAATCTCACTCAACGTTTGTTGGTTTTTTGACTTGTTTAAACAATATTACCAATTAAAACGTTATTACAAATCCTCTGACCCCAACTTTACGTTGTAGCTATGGCATCATACAAACGTTTATTTACGTTACCCACATGGTTATAAAAAAGTTATATTTCAGGCAACAATTTTGAGAAAAAAAGGCAATAAACAAAGGGAAAACGTGAACAAATAAAGATTTAAACCAGTTTATACACTTTGTTTTATATGGTAATGTACACATTCTATTCTAATGTCACCAATTACTTATACCAACATAATGAATAAACTTTATACATGTACCTTACATAGATTCGAACCTGGGCCTTAAGTTTACAAGTCCTAAGCCTTTTCCACTACACTACATGACTTTACTGCCAGCAGATGCTAAAATTAAATATTATGTGTGTATTATTTGTTTTCAAATTAAACTAAAGATAATACAAAAAGGAGGAAAAGAGTTTTTAAAACTATTTTTAAAAATGATAGGGAAAATAAGATTTTGCATTTTTTAATGACGTTACTTATAACGTTATTTAACAAATTTTATTGATAAAACGATTTTCATAGTTCATATTCTTACATTAAAATCAAGTAAGTTACAAATATTACGGAAAATATAACAACGGTCAGCGTATAAATATTACCTTTATTCAAAATGTGTAGTATTATTTTCTAGCCACTGTTTATTTACATTTTTCTGCTTCCAAATTGAAATTTTATGTTAGGTAGCGGTAATAAAGCGTGAAGATTATTGAATAATTGAGGTTTACCGTAATTTAAAAGGTAAAGTCTGGTAAAATTAAGAACATTTTTAACAGTGTATGTGTCGCAAACGAAGGAATTTTGTAATTAGAATAATTAATATCGGAGATCTCCGATAATATATCAACGGCTGCTGGAAACGGCCTTCCAATATGAAATAGCCGGGAAAAAGCGCCATGTACGTGTCTACGCTCATCCATTAGAGTTGTTTATTGGTTCAGGGAGTGTCAAGTTAGAGGTCATTTTCTTGAGGTGGCACTATTTCATCATGGATGGACATAAACTTAGCATTTCCGGCTCTGCCGCTAAGTACAATCTGGGATCCCAATTCTAACGACAAAATCGCTCATTTTATGATGAATACGCATTTTTGAGCATTCTCATTCGCAGTGCAGTTTCCTAGACAATTACCAACATAAGTGGGTGTTTCCGTAAATTAGGGTACCAGTAGATTTTTGTGTCCCGTTTACTATGTGACATTTTGTTTATTTAATTTAAAGCGGCACTGGCACATTTTCACAAAATATGAAATTTCTTCAATTTGCTCTCAAATGATAGTCTAAGCCATTGGAAGAACAGAGATATATTTTACACATAAAAATAACATACCCCAAAACAGATAGGGACATTGATATGAGGATAAAGACATCCGGGTAATTTGTAGGCCAATTTTTAAGTTTTCCATAACTTTAATCAACAAATGTGTATATTACATGAATATTTTTGACTCGTACTCACTGATATTAAAACCACAAAGGTTATAGACCCGTCAAACAGTGTACATAGCGCGAGAAACATGCATAGGCGTGCGTTGTTCTTGTGTAAACGCCCTTTTCTTCTTCTTCTGCTGAATTTCGAGTCGCCGGCGACGCTAAATCACAAAATCGTTTCGTTTACCCATAAGGGAAGCTTATTTGGTCCTAATTATTTCGGGTGAGGACTTTTGTTATTAAAGCTTACAACCATGCAAAATATCGATTTGAAAAACTCTGAGGGCGCACTATTTTCAAATGTGCCATGTCTCTTTAACAATGAAGTATGTATTCAAACTAACTTTCCATTTTAATTACCAGACATTTCAATCTAATTTTAAGATTAATCTAATATGAAACTTGAACTCATTAACTTTTAATTTATGTATAAAAAGGGGGTCATTTCCCGTGTAAATGGGACAACCACGCCCGTGACATGAAATAAAAAGCCAAAACACTTGTGTTCTTGGTTTTAATGTGCATCAAAACCTTGAAAATATAATGGTATATTGTTCTGATTTATTATAAAGCAAACACATAAAGCTTTCGTAACATAATAAATCTGACTGTTTTGGTAACTAACCGATCATGTTATAATCGATGCAAGTCATTGATTCCCCATGTAAACAAAACCCAAAATTTTGGTGTCCCGCTTTCCACGTTTACTATGGGAACCAATGGTTTGTTCTGAGAAACCGAATGTAAGTTGACATGCTAAAGTGCATTGCAATTGCTTGCATACGTAATTCATGCTATATCGTGCAAAGTTTGTAAAGACAGTGTATCTAAAACCTTTTAAATTTTGAATATCCTGTGGTGATCTGTGGTTCCCCGTGTAAACAGGGCACCAAATGGTGTCCCACTACACCTGTGCCTGAAAAACATTGTTTTATATGCAGGCATGACCATTTGTACTATTAATATTATTGTGCCGCCTCAAATAACCAAAATGTACATATAAAACTATGTATATAGGCCTACATATCACAGAGTAATGAAATTATCTTTAAAAAAATCAGAAAATTGGTTTGGTGTCCCATTTACACGGGGAACCAGAATGCAGTTTTATTGCAATATTTTTTGGAAGTATTTGGAAGTACTTTTAACTAATTTGATTGTTATTTAATGAGGAATGGTATTATCATATATTTGTTCAAGAAATTATTGAGATCCTCCTTAAATTTTTGTTGTCCTTTTTTCTCTCAAAATGTCACAAGTTGGTACCCTAATTTACGGAAATACCCAAATGTGCAAAAATATCAAATTTTGAAAATTGGCGGCGCTCTTCAAAATGTGATGTTATTGCTTTAAGCGGTCTGAAAACTCATGGGCACTGACTACAGTTGGCACAAAAAGTATCTTGGCATGTTTTTCGCCGAAGGCGTTCTAAAGAAGGAATTGGCACCTAATTTGCACCTAATCCGGCACCTAATTGGCGCCTAATTCGCGCCAGTATCTCAGTGGCGTGTTATTCCTTCAATGTATTAATACAAATTAATCCCGCCTAATTGGGCGCGATATTACACTGATACAATTAGGCTCCCGCCCTTTCTGCAGATTTTTTGATTGGCCTGATGACGTTTAACCTAATACATTTATTCATTAGAAGACTATTCCATTAGCTGTATGGGTAAGATAAGAACGGAAACTGATATCCTGCCTGTGCAGAATAATATGCGTCGTAAGTTACTGAAATTATGATAGAAACCTAAAATATAGTGATGATTATACACCGTAAGAGATAATATAAGAAAAATGAGAGGTTGTGGTTTCTCAGAATGCGAAAGCACATAGCCGTAACAGTAAATCTAAGCTCATTATAAATCCAACTCCCTGTCCAACTGCGCTTGCGTGTTGCATAATTAATTCATCACAGTTAGGGGAATCCCGTGACGTAGTAAAAGTCTCTGAAGGATTTTCCGAAGTTGCCATGGTCATGATTCTACAATGGGTAGGCTACGAATCTCCTGCGTAAAGCCAATGACTTCAGTATGGATTTTAAATTCATTTTCAAATTATAATTCAAGGATAAAAGTGTAATGAGATGACTGTCCATTTTTCTGTGGTACGTGCCACCAATTTGGTGATGTGCTCATGGTGTGTTCCCTAGATCGTACACATTCGAACAAGCAAACGTGCAGTAATCACCACCGAAAAAGATATCAATTTCCTAACCTTTGAATATTGAGGTATGTTAAAACTTATATTGAATGATTGCAGGATTAATATTGACTTTCCAGAATCATTCGCAATTGCGAACTGTGGTTAATATTCATGAAATGAATAGGCTATGGTTGCACGCTTCTTCCATATGGCCACGCATGATGTACGGTACGAAAAGCCATTGCAAGCTATTGCAGTGTGGCGCTAAAATGTATTGGGATTCATTGTAATATTCCCCCCCCCCCCGGGGGGTACTGACATTGGAAAGAGGTACGGGTATGTGCGGCCCTTAAGACCACCATTTCGCGTCGGGTTCGCGTCTCTCCAGCAGTTCCCAAAACCCCCCAGTTGAAGCATAATTCAGTTCCTAAGGTCCCCTTTTCAGAAAATGTTTGCCTCAGAAGCTGAATTTTAAGCCACATTTCAGCTCCCAAGCCTGCAAATTTCTCAAATTTTTAGTTCCCAAACCCCTACTTTCGGAGACAAAATCGGTTCACAAGCCCCCAAGTTCGGAAATTGGGACCGCACACCCCTACCTGAAAAAAAGTTGAGTGCCCCACGGGAATATTTCAGCTCTAGGGAATGTTTGGATCATTCAGCCAAATTTACTAGCATTAGAGGTCTGAAACCTCGCGCATATCAAATGTTAGCGGATTGATATTTCAGGTTGTCACTGCAAGTCGGCCTTAAAGGCTGACTTAAAGATTTCCCAAGTAGGGCGCCCTCATTTTTCAAACAAATTTCGTTTTTGCATAGATGTACATGCTTGTCCATACACTAATCACAGTGTGAAATAGCTAAGCTCAAATTGAAGTCCTTCATATAGAAAATCACAACTTATTGTTATGTAAAGCTTCATGTTTGGAAACCTTGTGAGATTTACTTCATTTTGATTAGAGCGCATAAGAGAAAATGTGAGTTTATGATCATTTTTCATGTTTTTATCTGTATTTAGTGAAGTTTGTCTTTATTATTGTTTCAGGGATCACACACAGTTGTTGAATATATTAAATGACGACAAGAAGTAAGACAGTCAAATAGATACCTTCTTGCGCCTTATTGCATCAACGTGTTATTATGTTATTATTTATGATTACTAGAATTAACTAATCACAAAGTCTGTGATCTCACAACAAAAAGTGCTTCGTTCAGACATTAGATTCGCGAGTTTGTCAGTTTCCTTATCTTTAATACATAGTCACAGAAACAATCAAAAGCTTTGTATCTGTGCCCAACATAACAAATTAGTGACATGGTCTATAGTGATCTTAAAAATGCCCTAACCCACACGAACAATTGCTTCCAAGTAAAAGCAACCTCATAATCTTAAGTGATGAAGAAAAACAACCTGCCAATTGTCATTGCTTCAGAGTTTAAAAGAACCCTCAAAACTATGGTCCATATCACTATCTCCATGCAGTGATGTCAACCCAGTTTATAATAATAGCAGTGTTTAAGCACACTGAGCGTTGACTCCATAATGACAACGTAAGTCGTGTGCGATCATAGACGGTATTTCTATACACTCACAAAATCTCTGCACAAAATATCTGCACCAAATAGCTGACATCACTGCAGAGATAGCGACATGGGCCATATGTAAATAATTGTAATCAATAACGTTTCAGATGAATCCTGAGGCGTTGTCTTTTTTAAAGACATTTCTTGTTCGATCAGTATTGTGCCAAAGTTAGAAATTTTTTGAAAGTTTTTGAAATATACGTTTTGTTGCCTGGGTCTTGCTCTTTAACGGGTACTGCTACCCGTGTGTTTCAATGGCAACCAATATATATATCAAGAAATCTTACTTTTATCAGAAATGCAATTGGATGAATAATAGAAGTACCAATGATACCGTGGATTGGTTCCAAATTTTCGATCGTTGTGATTTTAATTGATTCCATAAATAAAATAAACTCCAACAAGTGCAGTCGAAATAACCCTGCTGATGCAACACCAATTGTAAAAAGTGCATTTCTATATGCCATCAGGAAATTCATCAGCGTTCAGTGGTAGTTTCGAGCCCTTTCTTGAAAACTGGACAAAACGCTCGGCAATTCCATTCGTTCCCGGGTGGTAAGGCGCTCCAGTAACGTGTTTCACACCATTACTGCGAAGAAAGGATTCAAACTAATCCGAGGTGAATTGTGGGGCATTGTCACTCAATACCTGTTTGCACAATCCTTCTGTAGCAAACACTGACTGACTGACTGTAAAATGTGAATGGTCTGCGCTGAAGTGGTAGACTTGGTTGCATCAACAAATGACCAATAGGCATCAACTATATAACAAGGTATATTAGTCCCTGAATTGGTCCGGTATAATCGATGTGGATTCTATCCAACTTGTGGCTGGCCACTCCAATCATGAAGGGGTGCTGTTGAAGGGAATTCTAGCAGCCACTACATCCTTTTACTAGTGTTTGCATCTCTTTGTCGATTCCGGGCCACCATACGAGGCCTCTTGCAACATTCTTCATTTTCACTACACCGAGATGGCCTTCGTGGAGTTCTCTCGCAAAAAATTAATATTACGAGTTCCAGGAATACCATGTGAAACTTGCTCCAGCACCTTCTGTCAAATTGCTGGGGCGGAGGCTACACCATATGGAAGTCTGTTCCCCGAAATAGTCCACGATGTGCGTTTATGGTCAGAAGATCACGTGCAGCATCATCCATCGTTAACTGCAGATATGCTTGAGTAAGGTCCAACTTTCTGTAGTATTCAACACCAGCTAAGTTGCTGAACACATTATCCACCCTTGGTAATTGATATTGCTCAATGTTCAAGTTGAGGTTGACTGTTGCTTTGAAGTCACCACAAACTCGGATTGATCTGCTTTTCTTCAATATCAGGACAATGGGTGAAGCCCAATCACTGGTTTGGTTTGAGAGTTGATTCCAGCTTCCTGACGAGCGTTCATGAACGTTGGCGGCACATTAACCTTCAGATGAAGATTGGCTTTGACAACTGGTTTTCCAAAACCATCTGCGACAAGACTTATCATGGATGCTTCTGTTGCCATGCCTTCGTTGTGCTTCTACGGATTTCCCTTGACATGGTCGGCTTTATACAAATCAAGTCTGCGTGCCGCAACCAATTCTACTGAAGATGTGTGATCCTTCACCTTGAAGAACTAAAGTGGTGCCAGACATCTAGCCCTGTACACTACTGCCACACACCTACCCACCCAAGGAGAAATGTTCACCGGCGTAGGTCTTAAGTCTGAGAGTGGTATCACTTAGTTTCAGTGATGTGTCGACAAAACCAAGGACTGATAATATGTATGGGAGATGATCGGACACAGCGATCCAGTATCCAACTCCATCTTTAACTCTTGACGTAACTCTTAGAGGTTACCCATATTATTTCATCTCATACAGAAAAGTATAGTCTAGAACTTAAACCCACATTATCAGACACATAGACAACCATGTGTGAATTCATAATTGAACTTTGATGTAAAAAAATAGTTCATATGCAAATCAGTGCCCAGGATATTGCAGGAATAGTCCCACCACAGATTAATGACCCTTGTATGTCGGTTAAATCCGTGAAAGAACGGAGGTTGGCTTTCACAGTTTTAATCATATAAAAAAACAGAAATAAATGAAGTTGTGCGGCCGGTCAGAAACTGGACGTGAGTTGAGAATATGATAAGAGTTTCCCTATTGCCACATAGGGTTTCATTTATCAGTCGTTCGTTTACCCCGTTACGCAAGTTTTACAAGACGTAGGGAGAACTCAATGGAAAACTACTAGAACTCTTCTTGGAGATTAAAACCTAAGTGATCTTCATGTAATTTCGCACGGTTAAAGGTCGATGACTAACACTTGCTCTTGAGAGCGTGAATCGCCCGCATATCTTCTTTGCTAGACAGCGGCCATACGCTAAAATATCTGCCATCGTTTGCGCACATGACATTTTCTTGATACTTACATCTCCATTAATTAACGGCTTCAAGCTAGATCAGTAGGCCCATGGTAATGTCACGATTTGATCCACTGTAAACGGTAACTCCCTGTAATCACACGCAAAAGTGAATTTATCATTCTGGCGCAAAGTTTCTGACATCCAACCCATCATTCCTGAATACCCATGACCTATGTCAAGGATCACTCTAAGCATCCCTTGTGATTCCCGGTCGTTTTCTGTGAACATTATATATCTATTAAGGCCCACGAACCTGTTCCTTTGATGTTGTGAACAAAAAAACGTTTCCAAATGAGGTCGCCCACATTAGGTGACACATTACTGTCCTATTCACGGAACCAATATAATTACACTTATTCTACTATCCAAACGGCTGGACCGACTTATCTCAACATTGTAATCAGATGTTTTTGGATATGCTTCAATATGAGGGAGAAAACAAAAAAAGCATGGAAAATCGAACCGTCATACGGGTCGCCACCTTTAAAGCGGTGAACAGATCTGTGGTCGCCATACATAATGGAATAGGCCCAAAAGGTAAAGGCGTATCATGTTGTCGGACTAATTAACAGTTTAAAGTACAGAAGACTCATCAAAGAACTCATCGTTATTTCATAGCAGCACTCAGACAGACATCTGGATAGACAACTGCTGTTTTGTTTGTTTGTTTTGTAGTCAGAAAAACGGGTATCCTTTCCCCTCAAGCACTGACGAATTACCAGTCCCTAACATGGTTACAAACATGGTTGTTTACATGGTTATAAAACCCTAACTTTTCTCGGGCTGCGCTCGCATTCTTCGCAATTACGAGATGTGCGCCGCGGTTACCCTTTGCCAATCCAATTGTTGACCGTACAACTTCCATTGGATAGAAAACGCATGAGGTGACAAGCTCAAAAAAAAGGAGTTTGTGTGGATCATGGACTAGTAGATATACAGTAGGGAGGACCAACAACGCGAAAACCAAAATTACCTTAATTAATTACCCATTCATCTCGACAAAAGCTAAGCACTCGATGTGTATACATGTGCATACACCGCGACCGTCTGTGATCTATATCTCTTTGCCGCGATCGATGCAGTGACTACGGGCTTTACTAAAGAAAAGCTGTCCACAAAACTTTGTAATTTCACCGGATGTTGTGACCCCGGACTGTAGGGTTTTTTGGAAGTGCCCTAGTACACGTCAGTTTCCATGTTTTGTGGGAAGTTGTTGTCCCACCAGATAGAGGAGAAATTATTTCAGAAAATACCGAAAACCTCATCAAAATCCGTCATTCCTTTGTGGAGCTACGACTCGAAAATAAGCTTGCATTTTGGGTGATTTTGTGACCCGTAATTGTTAAAATTCTTGTGAAAATAATATGAAAATGTTCCAATCATTTCCGACTCTTGAGAAACTGAACTGGTGCCCAAGCGTGCCCATACGTGTAATTCTACCTCGAAAACCCACGTTGTAATATTTTAACTTCCGGTTACGTTGAATTTGTTTACCGTTGTGGCTGTTTAGTAGCCGACACCATGTCGAACTTATTCCAATGTCAGTTTCATCTGAAATATGAGTGTGATAAGTCATACTTAATACCCAATTAAATGTATAAATTATAAATTAATTAAAAAAAAAACCCTCGTTTCCGAAGGGGGGGGGGTGTATGCTCTCTTCTCTTTTTTTCGCTCTACTAAAATCCCATTTTCCGGTGTCAAATGAGTTAATGTAATTGCCAATTGACATTTTATGCTCCGTTTCATGCCCCCATAAAAAAAAACTACCGGGGTATAGGAAAGGTAAAGGGTAATCCCAAGGAGATGGATAGGGTGTGGCAATCGCCCCTCCCCTCCCCCTTTCGAGAGGGAAATACCAACACGCCTAGTACGACACAGGAATATCACAGATATTTGATTTTAGTTGCAATAGATAGCAGGTCCCCCTCTTTCCTTTGATACCAAAATGAGTACCAACATTATGTTATAATGACGTTCATAATGGTCTCTACATTATGGAAAATGTTTAAGTGTTACAATATTATTTTTGAGCCAGTAAATTTGCAGAATATCAATGTTTCTTCCTATATGTAGTATTTTCATACTTTATTACCTTATGACGTCATAGTGACGTCATCATTGGTTTCTACATATTTTGATACCAATTGAAAGAATTTAAACTCTAAGCTATACTGTAGGTACCAAATTGATAGGAATTGGATGTTCAATAAAGAAAATTCAAGGCGGTGGTACACCCTTCCGGTGTGTTGTTACAAAAAATTGATCAGGTAGACAAGGGTTAATAAAAAATAGTTTAAATGATGAAATGGCATGCTATTGGACGTTTTCCATTGATTTCAGAACAAAATTTTTCCTGATCTTTCAATTTCCTCATTGCCATCATGCAATTTACATCATGCAATTTGAGGCGGGCTGAACCTTCCCAGTATGCCCGAAGAGCGATGGCCAGTCAGCACTCCTGCTGAGAAAAAGTGATTATCGCATTACCTTAAGGCGGTAAATGGGATCATGGTGGGATTTTAATAACAAAGCGGCGGCAAACGTGATAGGGTCTTTGAAACTAGTGTGTTGTGGATCCTCCTATCTACTAGGTCCATGGTGTGATCGAAAGAAATCAAATGGTTTACTTATTGTAGCCGTTTTAGTGTGATTTCGCACGCAACCGACATTATATTGACAAACGAAAATGATAAGTGCCGTGTTCCTGTGTGATATTGTATTACGCGGGCTCTGGATGTAGACTTTTCCCCCATGAATCGGGCAAACATCACCTCTCCAAAGCACCGTGTTGCGAATTGCGAGAATATGAGTTAATTTATTTTGACCTTGCAATCAATTTTTCTCCGATTCAAGTAATTGAACTCCTTAAACTTGGAATCCTTTTGTCGAAGCAACTTGTACCCCGAGCACATCTTTTGAAAAAAAAACCTGTCAATGTTATCCGACATAGCAGTTATGTTTGGCCTACGACCCTATTGTGAAATGCGACTACAACCAGAGCTTAGGTGATCAAGCCATTCCATCGTTTTTAATGTTGATGTCAAGATACGTTTACCACACATGTATGATTTCAAATTTTGAACTCTCCGTATGGGTCATTCAAAACAAACCTTACGAAATTAATCAACAGTTTAATTAAGACCGTTGACGCCACCTTAAGTATCATTGTTATTTTTCGTAACACATAATTTAAACTGAGTCTATCAACTATTAGCGTTACACCTTCACCCGTACCCATTTCACCAAACGTTATCTTTTATTCACCAAAAAGAAAAATTCTCGCAATTTCTCGCAAAAAATACTTACCATTTTCACCTTTGATTGGGGAGGCTAATTAAACAAATTGATCGAAATAGGAACTCCATTATGATTCATTCAAAACCAAGCCCTACCCAAATTATCAACAATTTTGTCATCCATTAATTTTGTCATGCAATTTTAAAAAGTTAAAATTTACAAGTCATGAAAATATTCTGTGATGATAAAAATAGTTACCTATTATTTGTTTGTTGAACCACTTACAAATTCAAAATTGTTTCTATCAACTTTGCACGAAGAAAATAAATGTGCCTTGTTATAGAAACTGACATTTTGCAAGGATTCTACGGGCATATCGTCAGCCTTGTACCCTAACTGCCCCCCCGAGTGGGGTGGATTCCGCCCCTGCCTGTAACCAATTGTACCAAGAAACAACCCGTACGGGGCCGTAGCCAGGGGGGTGCGGTGGGGGGGGGTGCGAGTTTTGTGTACCCACCCAAATCTCCCAAAACTCCAAAAAGGTGCCACAAAAATGAGTGTGCGAGCGCAGCGGAGCTCGGAAAAAAAGCGGTTTTTTAGGCTTTTTTTTGGTAAAAAAAGGGCGATATTGGGCAAAAAGGTCACTTTTGCCAAATTTACACCCCCTCTATTGTATGAAAAGGTCCCCTTTTTGGGAAAAAGTCCACTTTTGGAAAAATCCGCACCCCCCAGAAAAAATCCTGGGTACGGGCCTGCCCCCGTAAAAAACTTTTATCAAATACCCCTGTAAATGTCCTGATCGCTTCAGACAGAACTCATCCGTTGACCATCCATCCAGGATCCCGATTTTCTTTCCCGTCATGTCGTGGCCAAGTTAGATTTTCAAAGAAACTACCGCGTTTCACGAAAAGCGAGTCTGGATCTGATTTTCCAATGGCTCGGCGAATGTATATGTTCGGTATCTGTCTTAGGTTCCAACCATCCTGGATTTTTGAAAGTAAAATTTGGATTATTAACATTAGATTGTTTTATTCAGCAGCACTGCAATTACCATTAATAGTGATGGAAGCATATCAATGGGAAGGAGGGTCGGGCACCTATAGCCGTATTCATAGCCACCACATGTTGGTGGACAAGAATAGACGCATTCCATTACTACAATACATTCCACCTTCATGATCCCTGTGCAATCGCTAACATGGATCGATTGACAGCTTAATGTTATGTAGTCCTGGAATTGTATTCATCTTGTCCACCACATGTCTGGTGGCTGATGAACGCATATTGAATACTGTCTATATTCAATATGGAAGTCACTCTCAAAGAGCTGGTCCCCTGGATGTGTCCATAATTTAGAGTGAAAAAAATCACTCGAAAATCCCTCTAATCGATTGAATATACCCTTTTACATTAAGAGAGTACATGTGTCAAATGGGCTTTTCAGATTTTTTTTGGAGGACGCAGAAAGGTTCGCACAATTTACGGGAAACAGTTTCTCCGAATTTTTGTAATATCGACCTATCGGATAAAAACAGTTCGGAATTAAAAAAAAAAACCCTTATTAAAAAAGATTTGTATACTTAACCCCAACCCTAACTCTAACCCTAAACCATTAAGGTGTTTTTTTTTTTTTGGCGAAAGTTCGATATTCCGAAAATTCGGAGAAAGGCCCTATCGGAATTATGCCCTTTCAGAGTAAAACCTTTCGGGGCAACTATCTTTTGGATTAATGACCATTATTTCATTTTTGGAATAAAGACCCTACGGAATAAATATCTTTCGGAGCAATGACCCTTCGGAGAAATGATCTATCGGAGATAAAACCTTTCGGGGTAATGATCTTTCGGAGAAACGACCTTTCGGATTAATGAACGACCGACTAATGACCCTTCGGAACAAAAACCTCTCGGAATTATGAGCTTCCATAGAACAGTGTGTTCGGAATAATGACCGTTCGGATGAAAAAAACTTTCGGAGAAATGGCACATCGGAATATCGAACTGTCTGGAGTTGGGGTTCTTTCAATGAGGTATCCAATTGCTATTATAAGTAAGGAAAATTGTTGGATTTCATTGATCAAAATTGATCACATCTTAAGCATACTTAAGAGTATTATGTTTTTTAAATCAGCCTTTGCGTACGTTTGTCGCGAGCTTCCCTTGTAAATTAGTTACATAATGATCAAATGTGTGATGCCAATCTTCATGAATTAGCGTTGTTATGTTTTGCGTTCATCGTATCTAAACGGCATTACGATATTTTATTGGGCTGGGATGTTTGAAAGTGAACCTAATTGGTTTTGAGAATTGCCATGGCATCGTGCTATTCAGTTGCCCACAATATCGCTTAAGCTGGCTACTGCAGTGCACGTGTATTGAATTCACTGGGCATGTTAAAATGCCATGCGCGAAGCATGTGCTTGCATATACACCTGGCGCAAAAAGTATCTCGGCATGTTTTTCGATCAGTATTGTGTCAAAGTCAGACCATTTTGAAAGTTTTCGAAGTATACATTTTGTTGCCTAGGTCTTGCTCTTTCATTTAACACATCCCTTGTAAAAAAGCGTACAGAAATGGGCGAGGTAGAACGCGCGAAAGACGCAAACCCCCAAAACCAAAAGTTGCAGTTTTTGGATTTGGACACGAACACGTGTACCACAATTAATATTGCAAGTAAGCTTTTTCGCTCATTCAGTCGGAAAACTTCTTTGTGTAAAATCAATACACACGTATTATTGTGTTGTACCGCAATTGAAAAATCCAAAAACTGCAACTATTGGTTTTGGGGGTTTGCGTCTTTCGGGCGTTCTATCTCAGCCATTTCTGCACGCTTTTTTTTTACAAACCAGGTATTACATGAAAGAGCAAGACCTAGGCAACAAAATGTATATTTCGAAAACTTTCAAAATGGTCTGACTTTGGCACAGTACTTATCGAAAAACATGCCGAGATACTTTTTGTGCCAGGTGTACATTTGAAATGTAGAATTTTTTTATTCATGGGTCGTTCGAACAAAAGAAATTCCACGTTTTTTCTCCTGCAGTGCACAGTTCTCACTTGTGTTTACACTGCTAACACTGTTCAGTTGTTACATAGTCCTTGAGTGTGAGTGTCTCATATTTCCATGAGCATGGCCTGTGCGAAAATAAAAATGAGAAGTCACGGTCCTCATCAAGCTTTGTATGGTAGCAGTTTGTAACTGTGTATTGGTTGGGTCAGGTTTGCAGCAAATTTTGGATAAATTGCACTGTGAAATGACTTCTATAGCCACTTTATATGTAAAACGATACTGTCAATGTCATACTATACAGTAGTGGTAAACAATTTCATTGTTTGTATATCAATTTTCACACTGATAGCAGAGAACTAATTCATAAGCAGACTAACATTTCATGTGTACTTTTGTACTTTTGTACAGCTATTACTACACAATAGTGATTTGGCCTTTGCACTGACAAGTTGTGATCAACTGTAGCTAATTGGTGTTCCATGCAAGGTGAAATAAATGTCTTTTGTTTCATGTTAAATTAATCCTAGCACATTTTTCTGAAGAGCGCCCTCAATTTAAAAAAAAAATGAGATTTTTGTGCAGCTGCATTGGTAATTGGCTTGTAAACTATACCTGTGAATGGTAAAGTTCAAAGTTTTCTATGTGTCGCAAAAGAAGGAATTTTGTAATAGAATAATTATCAGAGATCTCCGATAATATTACATACATACATACATACATACATACATACATACATACATACATACATACATACATACATACATACATACATGGCTTTTCTAAGGCGCCATTTCAATGGAATTCAAAAATATTGCAATGAAAGGCAAAAAATAAAACCAAAAACAGCAAAACTGAAACAAGCAGCCAGATTAATTTTGGAACAATTAGGATTTAAGTCCTTTCTTAAAGGTAAGCAGTGAGGTAGCCGAACGGAGTTCAGATGGTAGCAAGTTCCACAGGGTGGAGAGGTGAGAGAGAAAAACTGCATGAATTTTGAAAAGCTTAAGAAAACTTTTAGACCATTGCGACGTGTGGTGTCATTGCAGAGCGCAAAGTTGTAGTGACTTGTTTATACCGTGAAGCAAGGTAGCAAGGTAGTTTGGTCCATATCTGCATTCAAGCATTTGTAGACATAAAGAAATATTGTACAAATCCTCTTGTTCACAGGGAGCCAGTGAAGTTCTTGTAAGTACTGACTGGCATGGTCACGACTTGGAGCACGAAAGATCAATTTGCACTCCAGTTCTGTAAAAAATGCCAATACATGACATACTTTTTGCATTAGAACTACCCCCTGGAACAAAAAGTATCTCGGCATGTTTTGTCGATCAGTATGTGCCAAAGTACGACCATTTTGAAAGTTTTCAGAAAATATTACATTCGTTTCTAGGTCTTCTTCTTAATTTGAACAACTCGCATGTAAAAAAGCGTGCAAAATGGCTGAGGTTTTGTGTGTTTTTTGTTTTTTTATAGAGCGCCCGAAGGACGCAAACCCCCAAAACAAAGTTGCATGTTTTTGGATTTTCAATGCTCAACGTATAATTCGTGTGTATTGATTTTGCACAAAGAGGTTTTCGACTGAATGAGGAAGCCTACTTGCAATATTAATTGTTTGGTACACGTTGTTGTCCAGTACACTGCAATGCCCATTGATAAAAATCCAAAACTGCAAACCTTTGGTTTTGTTGGTTTGCGTCTATTGGGGCGTTCTATCTTAGACATTCTTCACGCTTTTTTACAAGCCAGGTTATAATGAAAGAGTGAGACCTAAGTAACAAAATGACTATTTCGAAAACTTTCAAAATGGTCTGACTTTGGCACAATACTGATCGCAAAACATGCTAGGTGTAGCTATAAAAGTACAGTCAAATTCCAGAGTGATAGAACAAGAGACCGAATTAACGACGTGGTTGCTATTCAGATGTCATTACGACGAAATGCTGCGAAATTATAATGATGTGTCTGATAATGTTTTAAACAACCAAAGAGCTTTCGTTTTTAGATTTTATGATATTGCGAATCCGTGATATTAGATTTTCATAGACAACCATTTTGGGAGCGCAATATATGTCAGTTTCAGTAAAAAGAGTTCAGTTTCATATTCTTCCCTGCACATGCGTCGTACCCAGTACTCATAAGGCCTATTCCTCCGCGTGCAACCGGTCATTGCCTCGTGAATTCCCTCAGAATCGAAGCCAAAACGTCATAGACACAAGCCGGCAATTCTATTGGCGGTCAAATACTAAAAATCAATCAATAATTTATTTAAAATGACTTGAAGGCATGGTAGCTACTAAATATCAAGGCGAGTTGAAGCAAAACAAAAACGTGATTTTAACATTTTGTAAAGTTTCATGTCGCTTCAATGTACTGTCAACAAATTTAACCCTCTGGCCTTTACTACCTCTCTTACGGTATTTTTGATGGACAATTACATATTCTATTCATTTAAGTAACCTTTTAGAATATAATTTGCCTTATCTGTTATGCTTAGTTTTCACGTTATCCAACAAAATAAGTCACAGGCTGTCACTTACAGGTCAATAGAATCCATAACTGCCAATAGCTGATAACTTTATTCGCCATTTTAGTTAATAACCAAACATGTAAGATAGTCAAAACACTTCCTATACTTCATTCTATGAGCTGAACCAACAATTTGAACCACGTTTTACAAACATTGGAACAACTTATAATATTAGACCTCTGAACAAACCAAAATTGATTTTTTTTTACCATTTTTACCGATTTTACCTCATAATTCCAAAACTATAAGCCATAGGTAGTATTAACTATACCTTTTTGGAATCCTTGTAATCAAACAAACATCATGGTGTGCTTTTCAACACAATCGGAACATATTAAAATGTTTACCCCTGTGTAACCTTGAAATCCAAGCTGGGAGTCATGAAAGGGGGTGCTTCCATCAATTTTTTGATTATCAATGCATAAAGTACTTGTGTACCAAAATTCACAATTTTATCCAGATTTGCACACTCAATGAGATCTGTACTCTACAGTCCCCACTACGAGGAATAGAAGAGAAATAATAGGAGTGCTTAGGGTAATGTTTTTAAATCCTGAAATTTTGATGGATGATAGGTCATTTTAATGTGATTTTAGAGACATCCAGGAGGTCTATTCCTTGTCAACTTAAAAAAAGGCCTCACCATTTTTTCTGATGCGGCTGAAAGTTAGTGGTAATACCAAAAAAAAAAACAGACATATTTTAGTGTCATTTCGTTAAAAAATACAACCCCCTCCTCACTTTTCAGAGGCCACTGGTACGAGAAACTAATGATTAATTTTAAGGGGCCTAATGTTCTTAATTGAGGCAAACGATATGATCTGTGTAATTGTAGGACTATAAAATAGTTTGTCTATTGATCGAATTAAAAAAGTGGTTTCAGGAAGACGTCAGGGACCACGTAACCACTTTACATTTCTTGTTATGAGAATACAATACGTCTTAGATAAAAGACTAACTTTCTCTCAGGAAGAGGCCTAGTGTTAAAACAAATACATATTAAAAGAAATATGATTTATACAATTATTGTAATTGTTATCTATTCAAATACAATCCCTATAATATAATTATGTTATTATTATAATTCTTCAGAAAAGAAGTGCATTTTACGTGTTTCAGTGCTTTTAGTTTTATGCACGTTCACCTAAGATCAGCTGGTCGTTAATCGTTTGGGTATGTGTTATGTATACATTATTAAAGTTTATTTAAGAATTTAAGATGTTAACTTTCTTTTTTGAAGGATATTTTGAATGTGATGTTGCACGGTATGCATTTACGTGCATGTAAAATTCTTACTTTTCTTACCTGCGTTTGTAAAGTCAACCAAAAACCCCTTCAATGTTCCCGTTTCTTCATCTCTGTAAACACAGTTATTAAAAAAGGCTATGGATTTTAATCAATGGAAATGCATGCATTGTAAGGGTATTTTTGTGCCCTGGATTTAGGTTAATAACACCATGTCATATCACAGACCGGTCACAAGGCTCCATTAAATTAAGTCAATTAACACCCCTCTCTCTAAACGTAAACGAGTGAAGATTTCACTCCCCAAAAGAGTGAAACTCTTGTAAACCACTCCAAATGAGTGGTTTGTACTTAAAAAGAGTGAATTTCCACTCAAAAAGAGTAAAAATCACCCCAAAAAGAATGTATTTCAACTCGTTTAAGGAATTAACGAAGTACAACACTTTTGAGGAGTGAAACGAAGGATAACACGAAAACGAGTGGAAATCCACTCTTTTTTGGAGTGATGTTCACTCTTTTTGAGTGGGAATTCGCTTTTTTAAGTACAAACCACTCATTTTGGAGTGGTTTAAAAGAGTTTCACTCTTTTGGGGAGTGAAATTTTCATTCGTTTACATTTAGAGAGCTTTTTATTGGCCAAATTGTAATGGTAATAGCTTAGTAATAGCTTGGTGCGTGTGTTACAAACTGTTTTGATATTTTCTCGTTTTAGTATTGTACAATTCCACTGAACGCATACTAAGTAGGCCGATTTGGTCGTACCGTATTTGGTCAAACTCTCAGGAAAATTATTTGCTTGTTTTTTTTTCGTGTTCTTGCAAATATTTATTGAAAAAAAGCCCTGAAAATTGCAATGACTATATACAAAGAAACAGACAGACACACAAGTTAACGCAGGTATACTTGTGTGACTTTTCTTTTGTTAAAATTAGACACACAGGAAGCAAAATTAGACACACAAGTCATGACGGAATAAAGCAATACGTAAGAAATGGTGTCATACAAGTGGGCACACAAGTATACCTCAATTAGCACAGACAGGCAGGCAGACAAGTTAAAGAGAGTATGCTTGTTTGACTTTTTTTTGTTGACATTAGACACACAAGTAGCAAAATAGACCCACAAGCCATCACGGAATAAAGTAAAATATAAGAAATGGAGTCACACAAGTATACATGAGCACAGACAGGCAAACAGACAAACAAACAAACTTTAGTGCTGTCAATGCTGTCAATTAGAGTCAATACAGGTCCCTGGACAAAACAAAAAGAGCTGGTTCCCGGCATTAGAAAAAACAAAAGTTGCGCCATGCAAAGCAATGCTTTTCCGTCAAAAGTGCACCCAACCCGATATAATTGGGATTTTGACAACAAATTTTACCATATGAGGGGCAGTTTAAATGTAAAGAGAACGGGTCAATCCGCTATTTTGAGCCGATGGTGGGGCCGAGGAAAATTTGGGAAATCGTATCTCGTATACAACAAAAATGTCATGGCAAAAAGTAAGCTCAGTGAAGAAAATGATTGAATTTCCATGAGTCATTCAAGTTCAAAAGAAACGCTTAAATAAGAGTTTCATCCACACATGGCCCATTCATTATTCATGTGCTGCACATCGTCTCTGTAGGCTCACACACTGAAGGAGTCTATACTACAGTACTACAGTATAGTCAGATCATTTTGGAAAGAAGTTTCATCAAATTATATTCTACATGTTTGTTAATGAGTTATGAGAACTTGGCTATTAAAGGTGCTTAGGCCTATTCACCAATTTTCTTATCTAAAATCGTTATAGAGCGGGAGCAAGGACTTGGGTCAAACTGGGTCAAACATCATCGTTCATGTCCCACTACATCTCAGCTTTGACACCTTTGGTAGTTAGCATGGACCCTCTATATCAATGCAAGGTAGTTAGTGGTGTCAAATTGTGGTGTCACTTTTTCAATAGGGGCCAATTAAAGTTTACACAGGGGTCAAACTTTTAAATTACTCCAATCATGTTCAAATGTATGCCATATCGTCCGTCTAGTCATAAGGATTCCAAAAATGTATTAGGGGAGCAGATCTAAAGCCGAAAGTCGCTCCGTTAAGCAAAAACCCGCATTTGGATTACATATAGGATTTTTCTGTCTTAAATTAATTTTAAATATATAAGATGTTCTTGAAATTTTTACAAGGATTTCGCATCAGTGTTTCGTAGTTAATTGACCTAATTACATAAAATGTGCATGATTTTTTGTTTGTCACACTATGTTTTCTGTTCGGGTGTAACCAACAATAATAAATAATTGTATCGTTTGGTTTTGTTGTTTTTTTGAAGGCAAGTGATTGTTGTATCTAAACATTTGCACTTGTTGTGCTTAAATTTTGCATTCCAGGTGTGTATTTTTGAATAATTATGCAAATTTTGATTTTTTTTTTAAACAAATTGACCAACTTTGTATATTATTTTCATCGTCACAAATCATAATCACGTGGAACTTTGGACTGCAATGTATTCTCCGCTAATTTACAACCAGCCCAGTAGTACAGTTTGACTTCAATAAAACAACTGAAGTTACATTACAAAATATATACAGCTTGATTTGTTTGAAAATTCGTTCAAGACCTACATTTGAGCAATTCATGCCTGTGTTCTTTCAATAGCCACGTTTGGGCCGCACATTTATCCCATTGTCATCATAATGCATACGTGTCAATAGAGAGAAGACTATGTGACGTAGAAAACGCGGCAGCCCCTTCCATACAGCTGGCAAACCAGGCGTGGTAATATAATGCAACGCTTTGGCTCGTCCTAGGATTGAATATCCGCCTTGAATAGAAACAGTTAACATAATTCAAATTATTTTTGTTAATTTTATAATGATTAAAAAACGATAATGTCTTTATTTTTTACATAAAGAATAAATGCGAGTCATACTGTTCTGATTTAGTGACTTGTGGCAGAGGCTATAGATAATCGCTCGATTGAGTTTGTTTTTTAAGATTTAAACTACAAAAGATCCCAGCATTCCAAGATTATATGATGTTCAAAATGCACTAATTATTGCAACCATGCGGGAGCGAAAGTAAGGGTCGAATGTGAATAAAGGTATATATTACATACAAATACAGTTAATGGCATCACATACTGGTAATATAATATATTAACTAACAATAACCGCTACTACAGCTTGTTCATTGCCCTTGAAGGATGACTGGCGCCCGCTATAGACGCCCTACATTCGGTCAATTGTTGGATTTTAGATTTTGGTTCATCACCACCCACCTGAAATGAAAATAGTATAAACACGTTTCATCATTTCTTTTTGTAAATCATGTATTTTGTAATAAAACAATCCGGAGTGGTTATTCCCAATGGGCTTTATTACACAACTGAATGGCAAGAAATACACGTACAATCAGACTGTATACAGTGCCTGTAAACCATTCATACTGGGCCGTTGCTTAATTATTTAATGTTAAGGGCCGAATTCTATGTAACAAGCAATCGATCAACGAAGTCCATTTACCGAAAATCCTTTCTTGGTGGTGTGGACGAAAAAGGTTGTATTTGTTTGTATATAAAAAACGTTATCGGTCTGACGTTGAATAGCCAAAATGTTCAATATTTAGGCTTCCTTTCTAATTGGCCAGAGAGGAGGAAAGACTTCATTTGTGTCTGGTTTGTTCCTTTTAAAAAAAACATATTTGGTACATTTTATAATGTTCGAAAGAAAAATTTGTCGTTTACCCTTTTGTTATGTACTAATGTACATAAATTCAAGCAAACATGCTTTTAAGATTTGATTTTGTATAAGAACCGATACGAGCGTGATTTCTAGCAAATTAAGAACAAAAAATGCTTGTAATTTAAATATAAGTTTGTTTTCATTAATTTTGAGAAAGTCGGGATATAACTTAATTCTTATGTCGCAAAATCATGTTGGTAGGGCGTGTGTTGGTGGAAAAAACCGTTCTATTCTTGTGTTGCGTCTAAGTTTAGTCCACAATATTAAGAAGCTATCGGGGTGCTGGGCATGTAGTGGAGAGCGTTGAGTAATAAAACAGTATTAATGTAGATATGTGTGGTTTTTAGTAGCCTTGAACTGATAGTCTAAGGTGGGAAAGGGCCGGGCGGAAGTTGTCGAAGAGGTTAACTACAGGCGTTTTTATAGTGATTTACACATTCGAATAGAATGACAATGATCTATTGTACTTTGAGTTACTTTCTAAGTACAAGACTAGTATAGGTTTGTCCCAGTTATAGTTTTTAAAAACAGTTTATTTTCATTAATTTCCTATCCGTTAAGGGAGTTGGTTTCGTCCCAAAAACGGAAATGTGCGTTTGTTTATTAATTTGTCTTTGATCAATTATATAAACATATTTGATCCATAACATTAACTTTATTTTCATTCTCAAAGCATTTACTTTGGTGCTCACCATGGCCCATCATCTTAATTACACAAACCAATTTCGGCTTGGTCATTATTTCATTCACATTTATCGCAGTATATTTCGTCTCTTGTGGTGTGTGTATAGGCCGTGGCTACGATTTAGGCACACATCAGCCAAATTTATCATAATCTATCTATTACCTCTCTTTCTTTTCACACCTATTTTTCTTTCTTTCACCTCATTTTGCCTTTTCCATCTGTTTTTTTTTGTTTTTTACTTTCTTTCACATCATTTTCTTTCTTTCTTTTTTGTATCATTATGTTTATTTCTTTTATTCTTTTATTTTCCTAATCTTTGATATCTCTTCTTTTTGCTGGGTATATAAACAAAGGAAAAGACTAAAATATGATAAATTTTGCTGAATTTTACAGCCTACTACCTTTTAGTAGTCATGGCCTATACATATTGTGTTGTTTTCTATACTGCCCACGAGACGACTGAGTTAAAATGAATAGATGACCAAAGCCAATTGCCTTTGTACACATTCTGATGATGATCCATGGATACCAACCACGAAATAAATTGGGTCTTGGACGAAATTGCTGAAATAAACGTTTCATTTTATTCTCAAATGCTTAATATAATTGACCAAGACGAAATTGCTTTTAACAAATGACTTTCGGGTTGTTCATGGGACGAAAAATAACTTAACGAGATATGAAATTTAATGAAAAATTTAAACTAGCTGGGACACCCTATAGCTATTTCATTTTCAATCTACGAGGCGCATAGCTAACCTATCGTGCATTTTGTGATAAAGAGCATTAACTTTTGGCACAGATGTAGAAAAAAGGAATACGAACGGTGATTAAGATCATGATGAGCCATCGTAATTGCACCCCCGTCGTCCATTTTCCAAGATTGGCCGCCAAAATGACAATTTTAGGCCTATTTTGCGAATAGTTTCACACCTGGGCCTTTTACTTATGTCTATATCAGTCATAAAATATGCTAAATGCATGTTACATTTTGCTAAGATATCAACACCCCAACTGTACTACTCTCTAAACTTGACATAAAAACCTGCTAGCTAGATACTGCTACATTTATCGTCTAATACTTTAATTAAGTACAATGTATTTCAGTTATAATTACAAGGCTTGTTACTTAATGTTTGAATAAGATTTTGCCATTTTTCGGCAATCATAATTTCAAAATTTGATGATAATCATAAACACCATACATTGTAGTCGCACACAAGCTCATTAAAGTGTAACCTCAAACTAAATTTACCAATTAAACCCCAAACAAGAAATAATCGCTTATGGCTATCAACTGATATCCATTGGTAGATACAGATCAACTGAATTGTTTCTTAACCACACATACGGAAATTCTCATGCCTGTATGGATATCAAAGCATCTTGACTATTTGCCGAATGTATTGACGTTCATCCAACAAAACATTATAAACCCTACTCCAAATCTTTACGGAACTTCCATTCCAATAAACAAGGCCAGAAAAAGAATACACTACCAGGACATCATTAGTGATTTTTGTCAGTGTCATGACTAATTCACACAGTCCACCTGGAAATTTTCCTATTACTCTCTAAATCAATGAGTTTCACTATGATTGTCATCAACAACCCAATATTGAATGCTTTTCATAGGTTCCTCCTTGTAGACTTGACACAAGCCAAATCAATTCTATTTGCATTTCCTATGACCTTTAAACCAGTCGGGATAAGTTTTGTACCATCGGGAATCAAGTCCCCAGTAATATAAAACTAGCCTACTTTAACCCACATGGTAATTTCTTTTTTATTTAGTTACTTATTAAGTGCATGATAAGAGTTGTCCATGGCTTAATGTATGAGCTCGCAATTAAATAAAAAAAAATCTTCCCAGTTCCAAATGCGAGTCCGTCCAGTTCTGGATCTTTATAGAAATTGTACTAGCTCAGGCAACAACCCCATTAGTGGCGGAGCCTGAAGCCAGGTCGTTCATTTTTCCCTGGAGAAAACCCGGGCAGAAATGGAGAGTGGCAACGAACCGTCCGAACTATGAACTTCCCCCCCGACAATGCGTGCACTCCGGAGGCCCAAAGGCCTGGACGCCATTTGCCATAGGAAATTAGTTTCAGATGTAATGGCAGCCAGATTGGCGGAGCCTATCGTCTCGTACGGCACGCAACAACCAACCAGGCATAACTGGCCTCTAAGGCGGCCTGGTGTTTAAACATGCCCAAGTAGAAGGCCGGTTCAAGGATTCGTTAACCTCGGAACCGCCCCAGGGGCCGTTCCTCGGTGATAGAATTGAACCTCCGCCTGTTATTCTTGATTGTGTTCGTGTCTAGACCACACTGAATAACAGATTCAGGATTCTGCGAAGCTGCGAACAGAGGCAGTGGCCGGACATTTTTTTTTAGTCCTGCAAACCACTTAGCGAAGACCCGCCACCAGATGAAATTATGATTGAGACAGGGAGAGAAGGAAAGAAAGTCCAAAATAATTTACGTGTGTGGACCTTCGCCAGTCCACAGGACATGAGAGTCCCGCGGAGCGTCCGCGGTGGTCCCTGCAAAGCAGTTCACCACCAGCGGACGAACCCCGGCTGACAAGGCCAGAAGGGGGCCACGCAGTCGAACCCTTCCCACCAGTCCCTACCAAACTCCAGAGAGAGAGAGAAAAACCGAGAGCATCCGACGCCCCCCTCTCCGGGATCGCGTCCCAGGGAGCTGTACTTCGGAAGCTTTGCATTTCTGGCGCTCGAACAATCTATCGACTGGCGGATCGAACACTCGGAAAGATCTGACGCTCTACCCTATGAGACAGGGACCACTCCACACACGTGGTTCCGCCCCTGCTAGTCAATCCGCAGTGACATTGTAAACGCTCGGTATATGAATGGACAGGCGTTAACATGATATCCCTCTCTATATGCACCACTCGATTAGTTGTCTCGTGTTGAGGCAAAGATTGGGGGATCTCGTTCCCCGCCGGTTTGATGTATACACCACGTGTTGTTGTCGGACCTAATGAGGACCTTGCATCCGGCCACCATTTCCCTGTAAATGATCCAGATATAGAATCACTGCCTTCATTCCCAGGACATTGAGTGAGAGACTGAATCCGCGGTTGACCAGCGGCCCGAAACAACAGTCTCGTCCCCGAAATTACCGCCCCAGCCCAGACCCGACGCATCTTTGGTCATGATCACTGTGCTTGGGATGGAGGGAACTCCACCCCCGGAGGAGATTGCTGGCCAACCTCCACCAGGATAGAGCGTCCCTCATGATCGCAGTCATCGTAACAGGTGTCTACGCTGTCCGTAACGGGCGATAGTGCGACAGAAGGTGCAGCTGGATTGGGGCGCATGCGATGCCGACAGTAAGGCCCGATGTCCACAAGGCTGCCCAGATTCCCAGAACCTGGATCCAAGCCAAAGCAGGAGCTTGGCTGGCCCCGGCAAGGGACGTAGCGCATGAATGACATTGGCTACCACTCCGTCGTTTGGAATACACGACCATTGATTATAATCCAGCTGCGCTCCCAGGAAAACTGGGAAATGGCTCGGCTCGAAGTTGACCTTCGTGACCTCCCGCACCACCCACTTGGTGTGGGCGAGAGCTAGGTCCCTCGTCGGGCTATAAATCAACCAATCGTCCAGATAGTTACAAAGGTTGATCCCCTGCGTCTGAGAACCGCCCACCGTCTTGACCACACGAGTGAAGAATCGCGGCGCCGTGGACAGGTCGAACGGGAGACACCGAAAACTGGTGCTTCTTGTTCTAATCTGGAAGCGAACATACTTCAGTCTCCCCGTTGCTTTGGGATGTTGAGGCAGGCGTCCTTAATCCAGAGACGTTGGCCCCAACAGTTTGATTGGGTAACGGAGAGCATGGGCCAAAGTCTCCATCCCTATTTTTTTTATCGGTTTGGATAAGACATTTGAGCGCTTCAATTGAAGTATCGGCCGCCAAATTGCCCTCCTTTTGTGAGCTAGGAAGAATCGCCAAAAGCCCGCGAAATCTAGGGGGATTGGAACGCATATGCCTCCTTTGCGTCAGAATGTCCGCTGTTTCTTGAACCAAGGACCTGACACTTGGATCTGCGGTGAGCCGCGTGACCCTCTTGACAGAATGACGGGGAGGAGCCGTGAATTCCAGACGGTAACCGTCGGAGACCACACTCCTCAACGCAGTAGAGGGAATTTTGCGATAGCGGCGCATGTCCGTGTGTGTTCAGTTATTTGGTTAGGTTTTTTTCGTTTTTCCAATTCTTGTTAAGTTCGATTTAAACCATACTTGGGTTGAGGTGTGCAATAGGCATGAAGGGTTCATTTAATGTGCATATATATACATCATATTGAGGGCACGTGTGGTCCAGTTGTTTGAGCGCTCGTCCCGCAATCCAAAGGTCTTGGTTCGAGTCCACTGCGGCCAAACTTGTGGGCCCTTGAGTAGATACTTTACTTAATTACTCCTCTCCACACCCAGGTGTATAATTGGGTAACCACCATTATTCAATGCTGGGAAAGTAACAGACTCGCTGTGCGGAGGAGTGGCGAACCCCCACAGCAACATAATACGGGATTCGGCCCAAACGCCAAGGAAATAGAGATAGGGACAGTCCGCGCACGAGCTTGCTCGGCACGAGACTTTACTTTATCTGTGCATGATGTAAAAAGTTCATGGACAAAGGTCAACCCCGGATGTCATGTTCCAGGCTGTCATCCTTGCCGTGGGATGACGCAAAGTTTTACTTGCTATTTTTTTGACAAAGTGGTGACATTTTTTGTAACGTAAGATGCAAAAATTCCCATGGAGTTGGTACAGGACGAGCCCGTGCCCTGCCTCTTCAACCCATTGAACATTGTGACGCCTCTAACCCTTTTAGATGTTCAGTTCAAACGTATGACCAACAGTATAAATGGGTGCCATTTTAAAATGGCTGTAAGGCTAAAACATGCAGTATGTTTTTTCTTGAGTAATATCTGTGACATTTACTTAGCCATACCCAAAAATATTATTTTAAAAAAAGAGAAAAATACAAAAAAACCTAAAATTAAATAACCAAATAAAGGCTTTGGCGGCCATTTGGAAAGATGAATGTTTGATTTAACATTATCCCTTATCTCCATATCTTGTTGTCACTTTAAAAATCCTCTTAATATTTTCAGAAAACATTAAATAACATTTAAAAACCATCATGTCACCATCAGCATTTGAAAGGTATGTATGTGACAAAACAAACAGTGAAAACAACTTGTGGCGGCCATTTTGAAAGATGGCTGCCAAAAGCCCGTCATTGGCAAAAATTGAAGTGGCTCATGATCTCAATACGTTAAGTATATATTACTCTAACTTATATACACCAAATCCCTTGCTTTTATCACTAAATGCCACGATTGTTACGTCATATTTAGTTTATGCCGCTCGCTAATCTGATCATCGGGATCTTAACTCCTCACGGAATGATTTCGGATACGGCAAAGCCACGTTACACACTGTATTTATTTATAACAAGTATTTTCAGAGTGAACGATATTAATTATATTTATAACATCCAAAAACCAAAAACCACGTTGTTATGACTGTTGACTGTTCTCCATGTAGGACGGCCATCATCATTTGATTGCCTATATTTTAAAATATGACTCAGTGGCGTTACCGACGGGGGGGGGGGGGGGGGGTGGGGGGGGGGGGGGGGGGGGGCAGGGGTAGGGTGGGGGGAGTTGCCACTCTGGCTCGGAAAAGTGGGACGATATGGTCCAAAATGAGCAATTTTTATTATCATCTTTTTCGGGGAATTGCAACCAATTTCAGGCCAATTTGGGCAAAATTAAAGTAAGTTTTGGGCATTTTC
The DNA here is from genome assembly GCA_023653785.1 of Ophioderma brevispina. Taxonomy (NCBI): domain Eukaryota; kingdom Metazoa; phylum Echinodermata; class Ophiuroidea; order Amphilepidida; family Ophiodermatidae; genus Ophioderma; species Ophioderma brevispina. The sequence goes on along the minus strand of JAMKCH010009385.1, from coordinate 44,585 downwards.
GCGATCTCTACGCGCGCATTTTGTCGAATTCAGACTTTATTGGAGCAAATCACCGGTACGATTTAAACGAAATTTTGTCCCCTCTGGCGGGACGACTTGTTGGGCATTTTCCCTTGTTGGATTGACTGCCTTCAGTACGCGCCACTGTATGACATAGGTCGAATGTCGTATTTTGCCCAACTAAGAAAGTACAAATTTGCACAATGTTTGTACAAAGAATAAAGCGAAACCTTCATATAGGGATATTATTGGGGATATTAGCTTTACATTGTACAAACGAAAATCATTGATTTCATTTTTCTACGACACCACCTGATAATGTGAAATCTTTCGTTACGGCCTTTAAGGAAAAGTAAGTACGCTATGGTGCTCCTCGAAATGTTTAAATTCAAATGGAGGAACAAATCCTATCTCATTTAATTTAATAGTTGGTCATTTTTTAAACTAATATTGGTACAAATCATCAAATCTTAATTAATTTATTCGAATTTTGTCAAAAGTTGGGACAATTATTTGAATTAGCACCCGCTGGCTAATCTGATTTTAAGTGTATATGGTAGTGGCGTTAGGTTTTTCTATTTACGGGGCCTTATGAGAGTTTCTGTTTCAATTGTATAATTTCTATAATTAACGAAAGAAAACAACATTAAAAAGAGGAAATAGTTTTACCGAAGAAAAGGCAACGTAAAAACAACAAAGAAATAAGACTTCACTTTATTTAGCTTCAGTTATTAACATACACTGTAAAAATATCGTCATTTTACAGTAGTTTACCGTCAGCATTCGCTACAAATTCCTGCAATAATTACGTATATATACTCTAAAAAAATCATTCATCAAAGTACTTAAAATAGTTATATTTGCGAGTTCCTACAGAGAGTGTGAATGTGTTGGGAATAATATCCACTGACTAACACCCCACAATGTTTTAACATGGAGCTATCCATCAACCGTTTAATATGAGGACCACCATCTTCCTCAAGTTACGTACGTCAGCCAATCATTTCACTGAAATTAAATTCCATTTGCACTGAGCGAACACTTGAAAAACTTAATAGGCTATCCACAAATGTCAACCAAGTTTTTTTTTTTACTGTGCGTATACCGGTTTGTTGTTGTAAAATATTTTAGATCAAATTACAGTGTGGCTGTTAAAATAATACGGAGAATTTGAACTGAAAACGTCGTCTTTTATTGATCTGAAGAATCCCTTATAAAAACAGGTCTGAAATTGGTCATATAATATTTCAAATAATTCCTTTTTTCAAATACGTAATTTTCATTTTGTTTACATATTTTCCTCTTACTTAATGCTGTATTTTTGCAGTGGTATTTTGCTGTTTTAAAATACATTATTGTTTTATGAAAACTTTTGAATCCAGTGTGGAAAAAACCATATCTGCCAACGTGGAAAAATTTGTCCTACCAAAAGTTCACTTTTCAGAACTGCATTTTTCTAGGAAAATTAATTCATAAAATTTCAAAATGGCGAAATATTAAACATGTTAGTAGCTCAAAAATTGCGAACGGAGAAGCTATTTTTTTTTCAATGCCTGCCACAAACCGACGTATGAAAAATACTAGCATATAGGAATTCGTGAATGGGTCTGATAACTAACTGTAATATAAAAAAAAAGGAAATTGAATGTATAAAAGAAAATAGTCCTCATACTGAGCATCTTTAATTAATATTTTATTTTCGATGATATGACATTTTCTAACTACAAAAATAATAATTTCCCATTCCAACATGATGCACAAGTCACTACGGGATATTCGAGCATTACGTGTTTCTGCCATTGTATACAACTCACAAGAGACGGGGACCAGCGCTGATTATCCCAATGGTGGCTTAACCCCTTACCCTTTTCATCAATTACATTGTCGCATCCCATGCAGCGCGTTGAATCAGTGATTTTGGAATCAGGTGGCGTTTTTGATTTGGTACATTTTCTGAACAAGATATTGATCGCAGGGAGTTAAACTTTGAACTTAAGGCATTAAGGAGTCATAGTTTATTAAAATTAGGTTGTCAGTCAGAAACATTTTATTCCGTTTTTGAGGGGAAAACTGCTAGGTAAATTCTTAAAAATCGATAAATTCAGGAAATAAATTATTCAACTTTATTTCGACCAGAGCGATTGGATTTGCAAATAACAGGTATGTCTTTTGAATTTCGTCGTGAATATTGGCTACAAATGCAACAAGTCGCATGTTGAAAGCTACTTCCTTCTTTAAGTTAGAGCAGACTTTGTAAATTCTAAGTGTTTAAAAATATTGCCAATTTTAGTTAATCGCCTATTGTTTTAAAAATGGTAAGTGTAACACCTGTAAAAACTTTTGGGGGGACTTCACATATTTATCTTTCATTTTAATCCAAAAATCCTATAGGAGGTACTCAACTTTCCGTTTCAGTGCGTTTTGATTGAGATCCTGCTCCCCTGCTCCCCTATCTAGTATTTTTGTACCAACCACACTAGACTATTGGTTTTAGAGTTATTGGGTTAAAAATGGGCTAAAGTGCAAACAAGGTCATTTTCCATTTGTACAGGGGTCAAAATCAGAAGTTGCTTCAATTTTGGTAAAAAATGAAACAACTTGTTCATCTAGCTTAATGGTCCAAATAAGGAATAGGTTTGCAGCATCTGCAATCTAGTTATCATGTTATGGGCAAAATAGGTCATGTCACTAAATCCATTGGCATTGACCTTCTTTGACCTTTTCTCGGTAGGTAAACTTTAACATAATCAAAACTATACTTTTTGGGAGTCCTCATCCCTCAGGCCATAATTTGCAAGCATTTAAAATATAATCAGAGTGACTTTCAAAGTTGACCCCCTTACAAATTGAAGTTTTGACCTTTTTTTTAACCGTTTTAGTCATTTTATAACTATAAACTCCAAATCCAATAGTCATAAGTGGTACAAACTATATACATTTTGAAATCCTATATGGCTAGACGGACAATTGAAGATTTTTCAACCATGTTTGAAGTAATTTAAAAGTTGACCCCTTTGTAACCTTAAGGGGTTGTCCCCTACCTTGCATTAATGTAGAAGGTCCATACTTACTGCAAGTGTCAAACCTTAGATTGTCGTCGGACATGAACGAACTCCCTAAATAGGGGAACCCTATGAATATTCTGCTCCTGCTTCTATTTAGTAAGCATGTTCCAAATCAGCAAAACCTGGTAGCAGAGCAGACTCGTTTTGGGCTTTACGTATATCCAAAGCTATCCAATACGACCCGACCTTATTGTAGGAGTGAGCACCATGATAAAATCAAATGGAAACACTTTTAAGAACAAACTTTGTAGAACTCTTTGTGTATGAGTTCGGTGTCGCTTACAGCGGTCATCGTGATGGTACAAGTCAACTCGGTTAAAACTTTACACGAGATGAAAGAACATCATAATCGCCACCCTTTTTAATTTAGTCAAAGTAAGGTCAGATTATTTGTAGTTGATAAGGATATGAGTGCAAATTTTGATTTCAACACAATTGTTGTGGCCACGCTTGAAAAGGCCAGCTCCCTCTCTATTGAAAGAGTGCAATTATCATATCAGAGCCCGCTGGTCTGCATCGTGGAACTATTTGACAATTCAACTCTTTGAGCCCTATGGGCGATTTTAAGTAGTTCGCAGTGCAATATTGTCCATTTGTTTTCAAGTATTAAGCAATTATGCAATTTCATAAGCATATTCGGAATCAACATGAAAATTTCATTTAAATGAGTCCAAACAAGCCTATTCGTTGGTCAGTGGCTTCTGAGTTGGCTTTCCAATTGAGAACCCATCGAAAAGCCATTATCATAAGCCACCGAAACTGAGCTACTAACTTATGCATTATAAGCTATACCTAAGAATCCACCAGGGTTTAAAGTGTTAAAACCGAATGGACAATAACAATAATAAAGGTCACGAAAGAACAGAAGGAATGTTTATTGTAAGTAAATTCCCTTACGATTATATTTTTATTCTAATATTATTGACAGTTATTATGTATTCTTTTATTTTGGCTTCTTCAATGTGTGAGCATACAAACGCAGAAGAGCGCATGCATGAATGAGCTCCATTTGGATGATACGGTTTTGGGGCTCTTCACTATACCAATGAATTCTTTGAAAATTGTATGTAACGTATATCAGTTGATCATAGGTAAGCCATCCAGCTTTACACTTGTACTTAACATTTTTTGAAAACGAGATATCATTCCGACAAGCTCGGGGTTCGGTTTGTTTCTACTCACCCTATATAATAATAACAATAAGATTTATTATAGCGCCTTTACACAAGTAGGGCAAAGCGCATGTTGCAAATTAGTATTACGCTGCCCACAGGAAATCGCTCACAATATTTCGATCACCTACGTCGGCAGCCGGCCAAGGCGCACAACCTAATCAGCACTTAGATTGTATATTCCCCCTAAACAGATACCCGAATATGCTGGGTCGACGAAGCAAATCTTTGTGAGGTAAAGTGCCTGTCCAAGTGCACAACACATTGGCACAGCGGGGCTCGAACCCACACCTTCAGATCTTGAGTCGGCGTCTTATCCACGGACCACATAAGCTTATATATGAAACGTCCCTAAATTTAATGGGCAACTTCAGACTAAACCATGGTTGAATTTTAAATTCCCCCTAGTATTCAGAAATCCTAGAGTAGATTAGTGAGTTTCAACTATGGAAAACTGTAAACCACGTCAATGGTCAGATGGCACATCCAACTCGGCCTATACCCTGTTGACCGACCGCTATAAATATTAATTATTGCCCCCTAATAGGAAAGTAGCTTAATATATTACTACATGTAGGCTTCATTATAGTTTCCATGTCGATGGCGATGGACCATATTTTGTCATCATTTGTACTACCTGCTAAGAAAACGATTTAAAATGTATGAATTTCGATGTTTCACATGAAACTATAGTGAATTGAATTCATTGGGATAGACCCCAAAGGCCCTCTCTTGAATTTGTTTCTCTCACTAAACCTTTCATTGATTTTGTGACAAATTTCTGTTTGCGGAAAAAAATTGAAAGATTGTAAAGAATATTACTAACAAAATGACAATGAACTCCTCGTTTTATTTTCAAGGAACACAAGTGAGACATAAAATTAGACTACAAGCAATAATGAAATCTGAGACACCCTCGTAAATACTTTTCAAATACCAATTACAAGAGCTCTTCAAAATCGCTTTAAAGCAATAATGGCAAACTTTTGAAGAGCGCCCCAAGTTTCAAAAGTTGATATTTTGGCACAGTTACGTTGGTAAATTTCTAGGCAAACTATACCATGTATACACTGCGAACGAGAATGCTAAGAAATGCGTTATTTATCATAATAAGCGGAGTTTGTAATTAGCATTGGGATCCCAGATTGGATTATAGTGCCACTCGAGAAGATACCTATACCTGACTTGCCTGAACCAATCATATCGAAACCTTGTCTCATCTGCTAATTCAATCCAAACACGCGCGCTTGTACTAGAGGTTTTTGTTGAATACAAAATATTTATTTTACACTAAATAATAGTGATCCCTAAGGCACACTCAAAGGGTCTACAAATATAAAACTAGTGCCTATAACTAATTATGCCAAAAAAACTTGATTCAAAATAGCTAAAGTAACGTTGGAACGGCGTTCAAAAAAAAAAAAAAAACCCCCCAATTTTTTATGTGTGACATTCTCAAAAGTACCGTAAATGTCTTTCTATTAAATTTACAAGCCATATTGCTATTGACGTTACTGAAAATTATTTTACTGGGTAATAAATGTACTTTGAGCCCCCCACCACCCCGCATCAATGTTGGAGTACACCAACCTATTTTTGCCCAGAATAAAATTAAATATATTCTATTCATTATAAGTATGTACCATTAATTTGGGTATAGTTATGGTATAAAATCACGCCTCTAGTGCTATCTATAAAGATGTGATAATAAAACAGTTGCTTCATTTGATGAAAGAATTAAGTAATAGCTATTAAATTTTACAGATCGATTAAATCACCCTGGGTAAACGCGTTGTTCATTGTTTCCATGAGCTTATGAGCAATAATTAAATGGAAATAAATAAATGGAAATAATAAAATAAAAGTTTTTAAAATAATTCAATTATACTATGAAAACATATTGCTATGACGTTTACTGAAAATTAGTTGACTGGGGGGGTAAAGAACATTGAGCCCCCCCGCATCAATGTTGGGGAACACAAAACATATTTTTTGCTGTATGAGAATGAATTATTTAATAGGAAAGCTATAAATTGAGCTGCCCAAACCCCCACCCCCCCCCCACCAATGTTGGAGACTACGCAGTACATTTTGTTCCGGTATGTGAATGGCGTTTACTGAGTTTTTTTTTTTCACTGGGGAATATGCATTGAGCCTTCCGAATTCCCCCAGCACCGAGGTATTGATAGTCTATATGCAGAAGCAATGAAAGGTTTAAACAATTGGCAACGCGTGTTAACTGCATGCTAAAATTTCACCCCTTCTGTTTATTTGTGCTTCAACATTGTATAGGGGAGGGGGAGGGGGGAGGGGTGTTTTGGGAGATGTTTAAAATATGCATAGCCATAAGTAGAAGGGAAGTATTGAGCAAAGCGTGCTAACTGCATGGTTACATCAGCTCTAAGTATGATTTAGGCTCAACATGTCGGTGGGAGGGGTGTACGTTGGGGTGGATGTTACCAATAGTCTATTTGCAGAGGCATAAGTGGAGGTAAAGCATTGAAGCAAGCGGTATTTCAGGTAAGGCAGATTCAAAAAATAAAACTACAACAACAAAAAAAACATGAAACAAAACGACATTTTGCAGGCGTATGAGTTCAAAATTAAAACACGTATTCAAAAAGTGGTTTCATAAATTAAACTTATTTCAATCACAAGGTTCGCTAAAATAATACATATACCACGATACAACCAAACAGCTACGATTTATGGTGGGCGCCACAATTATTGTTTTATGATAGCAAAACTTTTCATTGGCTAGGGGTTGTTATATGTCGACAATCCGAGAGTTCTACTTGACCCATGAAAATTATATTTATATTACTGGAAGGATTATAACTTGCCCGTTAAGAAACTGATGGGGCACAAGTGTGCCCGGGGATTTCATAGGCCCGAATGACGTTTATAACCTAGGAGGAAAACGCGGCCAAATCACCAAAATCGGGTCATTTCGTATTGAAAGGAGAGGGTTTTGACCATGTTTGAAGTTATTTTCCGACTAAATGACATTATATATAATCTAATGTTTTTTATATTTAGTTGGAGTAATAGTTAGGTATCCTGAAAATGGTGGGGCACATATGTCCAAATCGAATGGATTTCGTCATTATCAAAACATAAGAAAGAAAATCAATGAAAAAAATGCCAGTAAAACGTTTCCATACGAAAACAACTAATGGATGAGCGTAGTACGTACATGGCGCTATTTCCCGGCTATTTCACATTGGAAGCCCGTTTCCAGCAGCCGTTGAATTATTATCGGGATCCCCGATAATAATTATTCTAATTACAAAATTCCTTCGTTTGTGACACACACAGATATTTTCGAGCTTAACCATTTACAGGTATAGTTTTTTTCAGGGGGGTTAGGACTGCCACAATCTACCAGCAACAGCAAATTCAAAAAACGGCATCAACTTCCGGGTGCTAGTCTGTTTCAAAGGACTTAACGTAGGAGGGCGCTCTACGCATATCGAACGGTTACACACAGACTTGACTAAAGACTAGGCCTGGTCACGAATATTTAAATCTAAATGACCGTTATTGGAAATTCCACTATTTTGCAGCGGGGTTAATCCACTAACCCCGACGGTTTTTAAGCCAATAATTTTTTCATAATTTATCATGAATATTACTAAGATCTTTTGAACAAAGGTTTAAGAGATGAATTTTAATGTCACTGGACCGAGACTGCCAGAGTAAATGCACGTAGCAGTTCCCCAAATTACCGTTTGGAAATCCCCAATGCCCAAATCGAGCAGATCGTCCTACCCCCCCTGGTTTTTTTTTGTTGAAAAATTGGGGGCGCTCTCAAAAAATGTGCTATATGCTTTAATTGACCCAACGCTAGGTGTGCAAGGTACTCGGGAAGGTACTTCTGAAATACATTTTATACATGGATCATATGGGCTTAAGATGGTCTGCAATTGTCTACATCAATAGTGCTTCCTTTCAATATGAGGTAGGATGTCATGCATTTACAGGTTATCAAGAAACTTAACCTTCATAGAGGGCCGTTGTGAAGAGTCGGCCAATTGTTTATATTGACTTCTCCTCCCTCACTCACCAATGCTCGTCACTTTTGGCTATATCTCGCTTTTCCACTCTTCATATTTTTATATTCCTATGGGATGTTGGTGTTATTTGCTTTTCCTAAAATAGGAGCTTCTACTAAGATTTTGCTGCTATAGAGGTACCATTCCTCAACAGCGATCTTTTCGCGGTCAGTTATGGTTTCATCACGCTATCCCTAAGAACTACCATTTGCGACCGTCCAAGTGTAAGCAGTTGTTTTGCCTTCTTATAACTTCCGTTTTCTTATAAGGTTTTCGGTATCTTTTTGACATTGTGTTCCTTATAAGCTCCGGCTTCATTCTCTTTCTGGTGAATGTGAATGGCAGATTTCTGAGTATTTTATTTGCAACGGAGTAGCTAGCCTGCTTGTTTCATGTCTTCCTGAGTAATTTCACAGTTGTATCAGGAGCATTCCTCTTTCTTCCTCCGCCTTTCCTTTGCTGCTATTTTCTCTGCACAACTATTGATTGATTCGAGAATGGTCTTGGCTCTATCTTTTGTCTCTGATATCTTGATCTACCAGAGTATCTTGTAGTTTGTGGGATCTGTTTTGGAAGATAACTGAAATTGTGATAATTGGTGATCACTATGCGTTACAATAAGCTCATCTACCAAGGACACAGTTCAGTGGGTTGCCCTAGTACTTGTACATACATTGATATGAACTGACCTTGTATGATCTGGGTATCATATATCATACCAAAAAAAACAGGGGTGTATTTTCTAAATACATTGGTGAATGAAAGCTACTGAACTGTGCCAAGGAATGAGATTTTACTAGCTAATAGTGGATGTGTCCACTGTGCAAATTCAGTTGTGGGGACTTCTTGGATATTCTTGCTCTCTCTACCTTCATATTGATGTGCATCTTAGTGACCAGCCTATGGTGCAGCTTAATGAATATGATGGAGTCGATCTCGTTCTTTGTTGACCCATTTTGAATGCACCATGTTCATTTTTCTGAGAGGGCTTCTTTTGAAAAGTCTGCAAAGTCTGAAAGTCTTCTTTAGCCAATTTCAGATTGTCAATAGTTTGTTCCCCTGTTTTCTTTTTTTATTCCAATTTTTGCATTAAATCTCTCATTATGATGGTGAAATTGGTGTTATTTTGAAGACGATTGCGACTTATTTTTTCCAATTTATATACTGCGTCATCAGAGGCATGTATACCTGCATGATTCTACATTAGCAGGAGATAAAAGAGGTAGTAGGAGAACAACAGGGGACATGCTGACGGTAGTTAAAATACCCTGACCAATGCCTTAATTCCTGCTAGAAGCAGGTGGAAGACGCTCTGAAAATGTCCTGGTGTCTGAAATACTATTTTCATTATCAAAGTATGTATTGTATTATGGCTGCGGAAGATCAATTACCAAACATGTTTCCGTTACCTGTTTCTGTAACTTGACCACATTTTCCTGACCACTATGAGTTTAAAACATTTACGGCTTTCTTGGATTCAACTGAGTTTTCTTTTTTTATTTTCTTCACGTCCTTGTCTAAATTATTTTGGTATGCAGTTTTCACTATAGCCTTAGTGTAAATGATAGAGTAACTCAATATAGATTTTGATATTTGGCCCCTAATTAGAGCAGGAGCTAAATCCTGTAGGGGCTCTAAAATCGAATTCGTTCAGGTCACACTACATTCCAAGGTTTGGATACCTCAGAAAGTTAGTATGGACCCTCTACTAGCATCACCAGGTAGTTAGTGGAGTCAAATTGTGGTATCACTTTTTTGCTACAGCTTGTTATATAATAGCACTACTTAGACGTTTATTATTACTGCAGGAAATTAAGGGGTAGGGGTAGCTTACAAGACATTTTCTCCTCTCGCATAGTAAGCAAATTATTATGGTATCAATATACTATATACTTAGCCCTGTCAGATTATGTCAAATAAATTAACTTTGTTAATTATGACAAATGGGGTGCCCTGGGTGGAGAGGGTCATGGTCTGTGATGACCTATTTTTACTTAAATCCCACATCCCCTGAAGGGATCGAAAAGCCATTAAATTGCGATGAATAGTTTGCTGTAATTGTTCTTGCATCATTCGTTTATTATTTTTTGTTATTTTCCACTAATTCTGTATTGTTACATTTTGACAGGGTCCAGTTAAGCAATGCAAATAGGCCCTATATGGTAATAACTTTATCTATTTCTCTAAATTCAGCTTTGAATTGGAATTAATTTGAAAAACATTGGTCGCCAATCGACCGAAAAAGGTGTGTAAAACACAATTGAACAATTGAATCCACATCAATCTGTTCATTGAAACAACAAACAAATCCAAGCAATGGATGATAAAATAATAATAATCATAGGAGGAGGTATAATTAGTATTTCAACGACACACCAACGCTTTTGTGTCATATAGTGTAATGAAGATCCTTTTATTTCAATTCACATTTACATCATTATACACGGTATTAGGGAGAAGCCCAGTTTTAGAAGCAAAAGGAAACCTGAGTACCCGTAGAAAACTTGCGATGACGCGTATGGAACTGGAAACCAACTCACATGAACCTGGAACCACATTGGTGCGAAGCGAGGAAGACCCACTACGCTAACCCGTCCCCCATAATAGAAATAGAAATAAGAATAATAACAATGTTTTTACAAGTCGGGGGATGAAAAACATACACATAATGCGCAGAAAATAAACTAAGCTTAGCTAATAAGTAGGCACATACACTGTCCGGAATGACATATTTGGCTTGTACATACCAAGGAATGTCCGTATATTCTTAAGAGGCTGAGTTCACCTTTCAAATGATAATCAAAAGCACGGTCTTGAGTGACCGTATATAGCTATGGTACAACGGTTTGCAGTTTTCTCAGCAGCAGAGTGAATCCCGAGAGCGTGTGGAGATTGGGGGCTACCTTGTCAACCACTGCTTCTTACCCCCTATTTTTTTGCCTTTGGCAGACCCAATTATTCATGCTTATTGATGGAAAATCTCTGAGTGGTCGTTCTGGAAATTCATTTTCACGGAAATCAACATCATATATTGTCTCTGGAGTCATTTTTGTAAACTGAGAATAGAAAACCAAAAGGCGGAATAGTTTTGAATAAGCAAAGAAGAGGTTGCACTTCAACATTGTTGCTGACAAGCCATCATCATGCAGCAATGACAACAGCAGTCTGAAAGGGATGTCCAAATGGAAGAAGTCAGTTAAAGACACTATCAGTGATTTGCTAAATCAGCAAATCGAAAAATCCTCAAAAATCAGATATTAGAATGTACTAACAGTACAAGGTATCCTCACATACCCTGCAAATGAGAAGACCAGAAGCAACCTAATAAGGCCAGAATCGGAGATTTTAGTAATTACTCCGAATGGAACCTTCCACAACACGTAATTGAATGGAGAATCGTATCTTGGAACACGTCCGTTTTTCTCTTCCTTGTCTTCAATTCTACAGCTGGAAAAGGTAACTTTATGAAGAATTCTACAGACTTTCCTTCACTTTGAAGCTAGTCCTGCAAATTTCAAATATTTTTCAATCACTGATAGTATCTTTAATTTCAGCCGGATAAAGCACACCTAGCAGAATAAAAATCAGTGCTTTCACATTTGGTCGCTGTAAAAAAAAAACAAAGGCCTTTTTTTTTTTTTTTTAATAAAATTAAAAAATAGCAAGTACCCACGGCAAGAATTCACTCTATCAAGCACCTAATTGTGAGGTCTCCAATTTCACTGGCCTATGTTGCCATGCTTCCACAGCAAGTAATAAGTTCAAGTAGGGCAGCATAAGCCGTGTTCAATCTGTCAGGAGTTTTCTCGGCGTTACTCATGATCATGGAGGAAAGCTGGAATGGTATGCTGCAACCTCTATTGATGAATGAGGAGCCACAAAAAAAGCCCCCGTCGTGCACTCATAGAGCTGTTCAATTCGTGCATTTTCGTCCAAAAATCATAGCATCCTACAGCTGTACTTCAATGCATTTTAGTCCAAAATCATAGTGAAATATCATATCTAATCAGCCGATGGATTCATTGTCCGGACCAACTAGGCCTGGAACTGGGGACCCACTTGATCACAAGAACAATGGGTTGGAGCTTGATGAAAGTCCTCACTGACCACGCAAATGAGGTGCCCCGTTTGACCAATGCCAGCCCTAAGTCCGCCGAGGCTGACCCACGCTTTTCAAGGCCACAAACCCCTTAGCTGGCCAGATGGGCTGCTGACAACCACCTCAGGTTCAAGGTAAGGCAAGACAATCAGAGACCGATATGGATGCAGACTGACTCTGTGAAAATCCCCACAGTAATGCAGGGGACCAAACAGGTGCACGCACCCAGCAGCCGAGCATGCAAGCAACAGCCGATGCATGCAAGTGCCAAGGACTGACTCAACCCAGTCCCTGCGAGCCCCCGCGAAGAAGCCAACTTGACCGATCGCTTGGCAGCAACTGGCATGGCCTGGTGTGACGACGGAAAACAGACCACGGTCCACCGTGTCACCAAAGCTTTGCCCGTGCGACAGCCTTTCTCCATCCAAGTGATGCCTGAAATGGGTTTGTTGCCTTTCAGTGTCATCAGTGTAAGAACTGGATTACAGTGACCATGTTTGGCCTCCTTTATTCTGATTAAACTTTAAAAAATAGTATTTTCTCAATTTTATTTTGAGAAGATATTTCTCACGGGAAAAGTATTTTGTTTTACTAATAAAAGAGAGAAAGGGGAATACCCCTACTTTGTTTTGCTAAGTGCACCTGTTGGTCTTAATTGCCAATAGGGGAAGTGGGGAATTCCCAAGAATCTAACCTTAGAAACTTGTTTATTTTTTTGAGGCCAAACATTGCAGAACCTAGGAATTCCCCCACAAAGTGATATATATGAGTGTGTAATTCGTGAATGCTTCCGATTGGTCAGCTAGTGTAAGGTTATTTTAGCATGAGAATGGATGTAATGAATATTGTTAAAGGGAATCTATCTGTGAGTAGTTTAATACTATCACTGGAAGGACTCTCTGCCAGATCACTACTACCAAGAGCTAAAATAGCTAGTTTTACTCTGCTTGAGGATCAACCTAGTTGCCAGGATATATAATTCCATGTGAGCCGAGTTGCTGTAATTATTCTACCTTCGTCTTTGAAGCCGAAAGTTCTGGGAATCAAATTAGGATTCCAAATTGTGGACAGAAAGAATCGTGGTGATTATCTTGGACTGATATACTGTGGATTTATGTCGTCGAGGACTTAATTTAACCTTTACGTCTTGAACTGCTGGACAAAAGTTATCTTCAGGACTGAGAAGATGCCCAAGAAATATACTACCTGAAGAGTTTACATTCTGTGAACTTTGGCATCTGTCATTTTGGAGGTCTTCGCTGTGAGGACATATCATCGTTGAAACGGCAAAACGCCTTCAACATAGTATACTAGAATCGTATCAGTATAGAATAATCTTAAATTGTGTTTATATGCAATTTTGTTTTGGACATACCAATTCTTGAACCAAATCAAGTAAAGATCATTAAAACTATTTCTTATATATGATTTAGATTCATTTGTGCACAAGGCTAATTTATTTGTGTGAAAGGTATTTCTGACCTTAGGACGTCTACGAGACGTCATAACAGAATTGGGGGCGTCGTCCTTGGGAATTGAATTGAGATAATTGAGCCTTATTGTCAGAATTTAAACACTTAAAAGTGTGAATTTAAATTGTAAACATTGTGCACATTTTGGCATACAAAATTTTGTGTGTATTACAATGTATACCATTGTAGTTTGGTTCAAGTTAGTTTATTGTGTGTAGAGTACAACCACAATGGGATAGTTTGATCAGAAGTGTTCATAGGGCAAATAACTTGCGGAGAGAAGTTTGAGGAGCGAGAAAGCCGAGTTAAGAAATTAGCAAGCATTAGGGACTGAGGAAAACATGCATGACGAAAACGATATCAAAAATAGTTTGATTGAAAAAGTTTGTCCAGGAAGATGTTTGGGATATTTAATATTAGGATAGGGGGGTATAGAAGAAGACCTGGAACAGGGCACTGGTGATGCCTTCACGTGAAGAGCTGAAATTCAAAGGAAATAGAATTGAAGAAAATGGAAATAGAACAGAAGCCAAAAAGAAATAGAAAATGGGCAAATTAAAAAGGACCCAAAAAGGAAAAGGTAATGAATTAGAAAAAGAAAATTACAAATGCAATGCAAAAATGATCCAACAAAAAAGAGATGGAATTGCCAAATTGAGAAGGAAAAGAATTGGAAAAGGAAAAATGCCAAAATGCGATGCAAACAAACGGAGCTGAAGCTCAACTCGAGTTAGAAAAATTGAAACAAAAGGTATAGTCATCAGACTCTCCAAACCTGGCTGGTTTTTGAGTGCGGGAAAAAATATTCGCCTAGTTCCAAATTGCAAGAAACAAGAAGTAGACAAAATACTTCTACATTTGAGAAATAATGCCAATAGCTTGAATGGCCCAAGGAGTCTTGGAACTTGTTGCTCCAGTCAGTGTTCATTGGTAAAGCCCGAGAAATATAGTCGGCCATTGTCCATTAGAAAGATGTAGTGATTACTGGACCGACGGTTAAGAGGGCAGTGATCAAAGCATATGAATTGGTGCCAGAGGCATTATAGACAAAAAATAAGGTCTTGTCGAAAAAGGATGACCAGGGGGACCATGTGAGGGAATTTGCCGTAAAGGAACCAATGTTTGATCGCTGGTTCGCTTCAAAAGAAGTCGGGCAAAAATTTTGGTCAACTTAGGGAGTTGATGTTAGTTGAAGAGTTTCAAACAGTTGTCTACTCCAGATATCAAAACACATCTGGACGAAAACAAAATTGGACAGTTTGCGTGAAGCAGGCGTACAAGGGGCCGACGATTATGCATTACACAACAAATTAAGTCATACTAGAAGGCCTAGCCAAGAATTTTTAGTCCAATTTACTAGTACAAACAAATACACAATAAGTCGGGTTCAACAAATGCGTCTCATGGTAGCACTCAGGAGGGGAAATCCCAGTCAGGTTCCCATGAAAAGGGGATTAAAGTAATGGTGCTAATGAAAAACATGGGATGGGACCCAAATCAACAGTTCACTGCAATCACTGTAAGAGCCAGGACAGACAGGCAACGGTGTTGGTAGATACATGGTTATCCACACAAAACGGAGGGGAGCAAAAAGGAGTCAAAAACCAAAGGTTGTGCAGTTACGTTGAGGTCAAAAAGTTCATTCTTTGTTCAGTTAAACAAAGGGAAATCCCACAAAAGGGAATTGACACAGAAAACAGTAAAGGGATGACTTACTTAAGCCTTTTGTTTGGGGGATTGTTGTCACTTTTCAGGTGATAGTTTAGATCCAGAACCTTAGAAATCATGCGGACACGTGCTGCGCGGTCCAGTCCATATGATATTGGAAGGGGGGGGGGGGATGCACGTCCATTTGATATTGAGGGGGGGGAGGGTTTTTCCCCCCCCAAAAAAAAAACACCAGGAATGAGTGCATTGATTCAGGGGAGGGATAGGTATGGATTGTATTAGATTTGCCGTCTCTCTTCACAAAAGAATTGAATTCAGACTTGGTTTCTGGAAATGTCACAATTGGTGTTAGACAAGAACTCCCAGTTAAAGGGTATCCATGTGGTTATGGAATGATTTGGCAGGGGGGGGAAAGTGCTCCCAGAGCCCTAGTTTCACAAGGTGCCATGTACAGTGGATAAATTTGATGCGGAAATAGACATTTTTCCCGCATGTGCAATAACTAGGGCAATGACCAGAAAAGCCTCACAGGGAAAACAGTGAGCAGGTGATGAGTAAAAATACTCACACATATATGAAGAGTGTGAGGATGACTTGGTCCCAATTTAGAGGAACTTTGCTCTCAAAAATTAGAAATTTCGGACGGTCATCTTCCTCTGCAGGGGAGACTAAAGTCCCTGTTAGTGAAAATCAGCCCCTGAGCACAAAAACAAAGTGCAAGCTGGTTTACACCAATGAAAATCCAGCCGCTGAGAATGATTAGAGGTAGGGACTGTAAAGGAGACCCTGTAAGGCCATGGAAAAGCTGGTGTAAAATGAGCAGCAGCACAACGACCCAGCACTTAGGAAATTAGGGGAGAGGGCATTGTTCGCAACAGGAAGCCGAGCAAACTCCTGTGTGTTTCTACAACAGACCAAAAACTGGTGTCCTAATGAGAAAATGCGGCCACCCGATGCACTTGTAGATGAGGAAGGGGAATGGCAGGTCGTGCATCAAATTGTAGTGACAAAGCTTTATACCATAGGGAAAGTGATAGGGAAGGACACTAGGGTGAGGAAAAACACATGACAGAAATAGGATATTTTGGGGGCTACAATCAGAAAAGATGTGTATGAGTATTGTAAGGACTTTTGTCACACATGTCACATGGTGGGCAAGCCTAATCAGAAATTCTACCAACTGATCACTTGCAAACCAATACAAGCATTTGATGAGCCATTTAGTCGGGTGTTAATAGATTGCGTCGGACCACTTCAAGACCAAGTCAGGAAAATCAGTATTTTACTGACCATCATGTGTGCTTCCACAAGATTCCCTGAGCTATACCTTAGAGAATATTAGGGCACAGAATTAGTGAAAGCTCTTTTATAAACAAAAGTTTCACCCTAGTAGCCTTCCAAAAGCAATTCAGTTGATCAAGGATCAAAATTTCATGTCAGGTTGTTCCAACAAGTCATGCACCAGTTGGGAATTCCAGACAGTTTCTTCAGCATACCACCCAGAATCCCAGCGGGGGCCATGGAGAAGTACCACCAAACATTGAAAACATGATCAAACCTTGTTTGAATTTGAGAGGGATTGGGATGAGGGAGTTCATCTCCTGTTATTGGCTCCAGGGATGGCTGGTACAAGAATCATTAGGATTAGTCCTTTTGATGGGGGTTGGTGGGTTTTGGTCACAAGGTAGGGGACCATGAAAAACTACTGACAAGGAAAAAGGGTGTGTGAAAAATCCCCCTGAGTGCATTTGTTAGACATGGTATTCAATTCAGACCAGGCTCCAAAAGAGCCACAGCAATTGCCAAACAAAAATCTTCAAAACAGCGCCAAGTCAAATGAAAAAAATGTATGACAAAGATCACAGGAACGAAGTATTCACCGCCAGTGATTAAAGTTTTGCAACTTTTCCAATACAAGGGCTCCTTTGCAAGCCAAGTATTCTGGACATATGATATTGAGATACAAAGTTGGGAGACCGTGACTTTTGTGATCAAAACACCAAGTAGACGTAAAAGTCGACAATTATGCCACATAAATATGTCCAAAGAGTATAATGAAAGAGGATGAGACATAAAAGCTGCATGTGTAATGTCATGTAGAGTTGATGTGTGTACAAATGGTGACATCACGGAGTTCAGAATTGAACAAAACAGCACTGCAAACACAGAAAATGAGTTATGGTGTCAAATTGCAAAAATTATGACACTACTTGCCAATTTAGACAAAAAACTAGGTCACCTCCCGCAAGGTCAACAAGGTGAATTGAATGAAAGGAGTTAATTCATGAGTGGGAAATCATATTTCCTGATGTACCCAGTGAGACAACATGTCATAACCCATGACTTGACTTCGGTGACTCGAGCCTGTAACGCAACATCCTTAGGGGAATCCAATTCAAATTGCAGCTCTACAGTGAGTCAAGTCGAAGTGAGATTGGATAGTTCCGATCTAGTCAAACTGCACTTTGAGGCATATGGGGAACAATGTACCACTACAAATCTATGAATTGTATTTTAATTATTTTTGTGATGATAAATGGGAAAATCCACCTGACAAGAATTCAACCTTTCTGGAGTTTAATCTAAAGAATAAAATCTGGACATAAGACATATCAAAGGAAAGAAAATGTCGTGGCTGCATGCCTGTCCAGGAGCTGCCTAAATTTTGTTCAGAAATTGATATTACAATTTTATGTAATGAATGAAGGCCGCAATGCAAGAACATTATAATAAAAAGCTTTTGTAACATTTGCACTGTGTAAACGTAGGGTAATTAACCACAAAATGGTTAAAGTATAATTTTTTTTTTTAAAGATATCGTGTTGACAGCGTTTATTATAGCAATTTATTTTTGAGAAGAGATATTACTCACGGGAAAAGTATTTGTTTACTATAAAAGAGAGAAAGGGGAATACCCCTACTTTGTTGTGATAAGTGCACCTGTTTAGATTGCACATAGGGGAAGGGGAATTCCCAAGAATGCTAAACTTAGAAACTGTTTGGTGATGTTTTGACGGTCAAAACATTGCCAGAAAGGGAACCCCCCCAAAGTGGTGGTGTATCGGTAGGGGAGTGATGTAAATCGGGTGATGAATTCCGATTTGGTAGCTAGTGTAAGGTTATGTTTATGCATGTAGAATGATGTAATGAATATTGGTAGAAAGGGGAATCTATCGGTTGAGTAGTTTAAATACTATCATGAGTAAGGTCTCTCTGCCAGCATCCATTTCTAACAAGTAGCTAGAAGTATGCTAGTTTTTACTCTGCCATTGAGGAGCAGACCTAGTGCCAGGATATATAATTCCATGTGACAGGAGTTGCTGTTACTTATTCTACTGTGTCTTTGAAGCCGAAAGTGCTGGGAATCAAAAGTAGGAATTCCAAATTGTTGACAGGATATAAATAGGAGTGATTACTCTGATCTAGATATATGTGGATATGTCGTCGAGGGAGCGTAATTTAACAGTTCGTCTGAACTGCTGGAAAAAGTTATCTTCCGGACTGAGAGAGATCAAGAAATATACTACCTGAAGACTTAAATTTTATGTGAACTTTGCATGCTGTCATTTTGAGTCTTCGCTGTGAGAAACATATCATCGTTGAACTGCAAGCTTCAACATAGGATCAATAGAACTCTTATAAGTTAATATCTTAATTTTCCTATTTTTAATTAGAGCAATTTTGTTTTGGCCCTACCAATTCTTGAACCAATCAAGTAAAGATCATTAAAACTGTTTATTATAGATAATTTAGATCATTTGATGCAAGGCTTCATTGATTGGTGTTTGAAAGGGTATCTTCGGACCTTAGAGCGGTCTACGAGACGTCTCATAACCACCAGGGCTCATGCAAAGGAATTGGCAGCCATCTTCTAGTGCTGAATCTCCTGGCAGAAGCATGCGAACAATATCCTCTGGCACAAATGCCGAAGTCGAAGTGTTGGGCTAGGCACCAGGATAGAATCCTGTGGGACACTATTCCGAAGCTCACGCTTTCTACTACATTGCCCACCTCATGTCCCCAGGTTAAAAGACCAGTCTGGCCGGAGGCAGCATTGATGAAACTGAACAAGACCGCAATCAGGAAAGATCAGGACTAGCTTTTAAGGAAAGACAGAGACCTCGACGCCCCCAGGACTGCATAGATCCAATTCACCGACAACGCAAGACAGGGCAGCGACCCAATCTGGGAACCAAGGGAGGATGCTTCGGAGCAAAGATCGGATGGCCGCCGGCAATCTGCGGACAGGACATGTCCCATGACTGCCCAAGCAGAAGGCAGGTGGATCCTTACTATCGAACAAGTAGGCCGGAGAGGTCCCTGGGCCCCAATCCACCCAAGAGCTTGCCATTGCACCTTTGCTACATAGTGCTTGCCATAAAGAAAGTTCCTCTATAGTAGCTCGGCCGCCTGAGGTGAGGGGAAGTCTTCAAGATGTGCTGTCGGTGGGTTTAAACACAAAATTCTGGGAACTTTAATGTGGATCAGTTACCCAGGTAAGGTGTGTGACATAACAGGTCGCGCCCTGTGAATCGTAACTTCCTGGTTAATTACGTAGCCAGTGGACAATTAGGTTTACTGAGGTATGGGTAATAAGGATAGTCAAGTAATCTTTTGAAACTTGAAGTACCTTAAATTGAAATACCCCATCTTTTATTTATCTGATTTGAAAGTATCGTTTTAGCAAGGGCCTTACGCAGGATTGGTTAGGGGGTGTGGGACTTTTTTGTGGTAAAAGATATAGAGCCTAAACCCCCCAAAATGGCTTGTTTTTTTTTTACTTTTGAAAATCTCATCATCAAAAAGTGAACTTTCTTAAGAAATTTTCTTCTAGATTTACCTTTTTATCAAAGGAAAGAAAGCACCAAATAGTGGACACTTTGCCCATTTTCGGAAGTTGCGGAGGTGGGGGGCACTGAACTCCTGCCCCCCCCCCCCCCACACACACACACACTCAAGTACAGGCCGGGTTTGAGATTCACATCTTAAAAACTCATGTCAAATTATTCTAAGCACCTGTCCGTTTATTTTCAAAACTCAAATCCCAATTAAAGCGTTCCTTATTTAGTTATCTCCTGCAAAATAAGGGGAAATTGGTAATGATAAAAGATCATGACCTTTGACCATAGGTTCAGCGATTGTCAGACATCGAAAATAGTTCGTAGTGTGTGTGGATGTTCGTGGAGGATTTAATAAATCTATGCAGAGGTTATTTAAGTTGTAATTGATACCATCAATAATGAGTATACTCTACGGAGAGAGGAAATTGCCTTTCAAGATACCTCCACCCCTTAACTTGAGCAATTTATGGGTTGTAGTAGTGGTTAGTATATAACAAGCTGTAGCAAAAAAAGTGATTTGATACCACATTGACTCACCTAACTACCTAGTGATGCTGTAGGGGGTCCATAATAACTATCTATGGTATACAAACCTTGGATTAGTGCATGAACGAAAACATTTTCCAGGGTCCCTGCTCTTGGTCTAAAATGTGATTCGGAAGAAGGAATCAAACCGAAAAATGTGTGTTAAGGGGAGGCACCTATAACCTTACATATAATTTATAAATCATATAGCAATTAGTTTACCTGAAAATTACGCAAAACAAAAAAAGGTGGTTTCACAACCCAAAACACTCAAATTAACAGTGTGGCATTTCAGCATTCGGCAAACCACTGTGTATTATTAACAGTCATGCAGTTTATTATGTATCAAATTTGACTGTATTTTTCTATACCTATACGGTCGTCTGAGTTAGTTTTACATAGAGAACCACGACGACAAAAACATGCCTAAGATAGTTTTATGACAATGCAGTTGCATACATACAGAAGATGCCATATACAAATTTTTATAGGATAAAGAATGTGCACTCGACAAAATAGTTTTACGGTTTTCATAACAGATGTTGTTGTGTGTTTTTCCCTGATGCTTAGTCTTGTTGGTAGAGTACGGAGACGTTGCCACATAATTGGGTGCCTTTTATTGTACTTGAATTTGATGTTTAGTCAGTAAAATTTTACGGCAAATTCAGTGCATTTTTGTCCTCAAAAATGTAATTCAGAGTTACTAGAGTGTGATAAGATTGGACTTAAAGTGAAGGTTGCTTGCTTTTTTTTAATCAACATTGATTTATTACGTTATATAAAATAGGAATATCAAAGAGGATACAATTTGCGTGAAAATTTGATGTTGTTTGTAGTTCATGCCCATTTTCCTGATATGTGACTTTAGACATTTTCTAAAAAAAAAGTATGCACCATTGACCACAATTATGGATGTAGACCAAACCATAGTCAAGCGAGTCATAGAGTGGTCTCGAAAATACACGGTACCCTGCGGATTGCCGGTGTTGAGCATAGTGAACACAGATGACCCAGATTGACCTCTCGACCAATACCTTTTGTGGAGGGTCTATAAAGTTCATTAATATGCGTAAGTCACAAGATCTCATTACATAATATGTAGGACAAGTATTGATTTCATGGAAAGGTAAAGATTAAGTGTTGTGCCGAACAAGCTCGTGCGCGGAGTGCCCATTTCTCTTCCCTTGGCGTTTAGGCTAGACTCCTCCGTGTAATTTGCTTGGGGGTTCGCCACTCCTCCCGCACGACAAGTCTGTATACCTTCCCAGCATTCGCCGGTACACATTTAATACACCTGGGTGGAGAGAAGTAATTGAGGTAAAGTCAAGGACATAACACGTTGGCCACGGCGGGGTTCGAACTCACAACCTTTGGCGTGTGGTCGGCGCTCATTCTACTGTACCACATGTGCCCTACATTGATTTCAAGTGTAACAGAATTTGAAGTATTTTGACCTTTCACCCCTAAAACATAGGTCAAGTGATTAGGTCATAATGGACTTTATTGACCTCTCATAAAGTCCTACAGGATGAGCTAAAAGATTTTTTATTTTAAAATTTTACATAAATGAATTTGACCTCAGTGATTCCAGATTGACCTCTCGATCCATGACTTTTATAGAGGATCTTAATAATAATAAAAATAATAAAAAAATGCATTTATATGGCGCTCTCAGAGAACACAGCGCCTTACAACAAATACTTAAAATTAATTATACAACATGACATAAAGCATAATAAGGAAAATTAACAAATCCAAGGTTAAAAAAATGTTAAGCATCAGGAAATAAGTATGTTTTCAGGAGTCGCTTAAATACACTGGTTTACGGTACTCCTCTAATGTTAACGAGAAGTTTGTTCCAGAGCATAGGACCAATGACGCTGAATGATCTGTCTCCAAATATACGCTTGGTATGAGGCCTATAGGTATAACAAGCCGCGTAACATCAGAAGACGACCGTAGCCTTCGTTTTTAATGTTGTTTTTAGTTCAGTCTTGTAAATTCAAGGGAACTTTACTAGCACAATTTTCAATCCAACAAATGCAAAACGTCAATTTCGACCAAAATGAAATTCGGGTAGTGCTTGTTTACATTGTGAAGAAAATCCCCGGAAGACAGTCTAGATAACGATTAAATTTTCGGTAAACGTTTCATATAGAAGTCCAAGCATGCAAATGAGGTATTAGAATTGATTCAGGAGTTTCCGTAACCTGACCCATCTGACACACTTTTTTCTGACACACCTATAAATTCGGAAACCTTAACGGAATAAACCTGTGCTTTATTCCGTGAAGGGTTTCCGAATTCATAAGTGTGTCAGAAAAAAGTGTGTCAGATGTGTCAGGTTACGGAAACTCCCAATTGATTCCGCCATGAGCTGTATGATTTTGTGCAGTAACGTTTGACGGAATCAATGGCAGTACCTCATTTGCATACTTGGGACTTCTATATGAAACGTCTACCAAATTTTCAAAATACAGAACACGAAAAATGCATTATGCCGCGCATGGACACCTACTTGTTCCAGTAGAAGGTGATACGGTGATTTGAGTTGTTCCCTTTTGGCTAATACCCACACATGCCACAATCAACGACACAACAGCCACTACTAATGCTATCACGATCAGCACCAGATGGATCTTGTTGTTGCCATCGTCGATTCTCGTTGTTAGATTTTCGGTGGATTTTGCTGGTTCCATCATCGATGACTGTTTTAAAGGACACAAAACTCTTTAATTTATTAACATCAGTAAAGTGAGTTGAACTCGCAACTTAATCATGGTAATGTAAAATGTAAGGATATCGAATGTCATCTGCATATATCAGAATTCTTGTGCAAATGTTTATTTTACCTTTAGGCAATTAAATGCCTTCATGGCGACTGACGTCATATTGAATATGAATTATATAAGTAACATGTTTCAAAGCCTCACATTTCGTTAGGTCACTAGCTAGTCCTTTCAGAGAATTATGGCCTAGTTGAATATAAAACTACGGAGGTGATGAAATGATTATCCTAACCCCTCCTTTTACTAATGGAACTGACCGGTATATATAGAATTGCATTTTAATCAAGCTAAAAGATAATTAAACTTACCAGTGTTTGGAGGTTTTGAGTAGAACTAACGATATTTGCCAACAGTCGCAGTAGGCTGTGTACGTTGAGTATGGTATACACAAGTCAAGTCCCCGGGATCAAGTGCAAGTATCTGCATTTATATTTGGAATCTGGCATTCAAGCATAAATTATGGTTTCAAGCTTCATAATGGGAGGCCCTCTGTACAGGCATCTGTATGCTGTGTATGGTTGGCCTAATGTCCAATTAATCGAAAATCTTGGATTTTCGACCAACATCTTGGATTATCGGTCGAAAATCCAAGATTTTCAATTGATAATCGAAGATTATCAAGAATAACTTGGACTTTCAATTGATAATCCAAGATGTTCGATATGTGAATGAAAAACCTAGATTATCACTTGATAATCCAAGATTATCGACTCGAAAATCCAAGTTTTTCTAATTATTGGACATTGATTCTGAAAATCTTGGATTTTTCAGTCGATAATCCAAGATTCTCGACTTCTCTTGTACAATAAGTCGAAAAACCTGGATTATCAAAGTGAAAATCCAAGTTTTTCGATTTGATAATCCAAGATTATCAAAATCAAGTTGAAAAACGTGGATTATCGATTGAAAATCCAAGATTTTCAACGCCAAATGACCAATAATTCGAAAAACTTGGATTATCAAATTAAAAACTTGGATTATCGCCGAAAATCTTGGATTATCAATTGAAAGTCCAAGTTATTCTTGATAATCTTGGATTTTCAACCGATAATCCAAGATGTTGGTCGAAAATTCAAGATTTTCGATTAATTGAACATTAGGCCAACCATAGCTGTGTCTATATTATTCATCCACCAAAGCAATTCAGATTTTCCCTTAAATGTTAACACCATTCTTGATTCAAAGTTTCCTTTGCAGGCTTTCAATGCCAAAGATTTTTCTTTTTCTAATTCCCTGTAGTGTAAAAGTCCATAATCAACACCTGGGAATGCTGCTACTAGTTTACCTATTACTTTGGCCACCAACCTGATTTTTGGTTTGTGAGTCTCAAGTAAATTCTTACATTTCTTGTTTAATATCCTTTTTTCTGAATGCTGTCAATTCCACTCTCATGTGTTTTGAATTTATGCAAAATCCCAGATACGCTATCTCTTGGCTGGGTTCAAACACTGACTTTGTAGGATGAATAATAAATCCCAGTGATTATAGTGTCTTTATTATTAACTGATGAGAATGCACAATCCTTTGACTCCGATAGTATCAATGAATCATCAATGAACCCTGTAATAATATGGCCTGTCTCAATTTTGAGAAGGGGAGTTTCATTATTTTAGTAAAAATTCTTGGTCCACTTGCTAGACCATTTGGTAATGCCTTAAATTGCAAACGTTGTCCATTCCAGATAAATGTTAAATACTTTCTGTGTTCATTTGGGTGTTCATTCAATATGGTCATTCAGTTTGGACAAATCTAAAATTAACCTCAGGCCACCATCTTTCTTTGGCCTTGCAAAGATATTAGAAATGAACTCCCCTTCTTCATACAAGGATTCTTCAATAACATCTTTTGCAATTAGGTTTTTTTATTTCATTATCCAGTGCATTTATCTCATATTCTGATAACTTATAAGGAAAAGGTACATTCATCTGTACTGGTGGAGTATCAGAAAATTCCAACTTGTAACCTGAAATAGCTTCTAGAATCACTGGGTCTGAAGTATACATTTACCAATTATGCAAGAATAATTGTAGCCTACCACCAACACACAGAGGTATATTCTCTAATTTTACTTCATAAGTGTGAAGTACATGTAAACACTTACCTACCTCGGACCCTTTAAGGTGGTGGCTTTGTGTTGTTTCTAGGCTTGCTTTACTGGTGCTGCAGCCTTGCTCATTTTGGCTGTAGCTTCTGAGGGTTCTGGTACATCATTCTTGGGTTCTGAGTATGATGTTGGGATGGGTGACTTCGTCCCCTTCCGCGACCCCGGAAGCCCTGGTTTTGGTACACTGGTGGTCGACTCCGGGAACCTCTGCCTAAAAAGGGTTCTGGTCCTCAGATTGGTATTGGAACGGAGGCTTTGCATATGGATGCGCTTGTTGCCTATACCGCCCTTTATTTGGACGCATGGTAACTCCTGCAGTTTTTTCAACTTCCTGCAGTTCCTTCACCTTTTGGGACAAGTTGTCCCCGAACAACCAACGCGTAACTTTTACAGAGGGCTTGAAGAGGTATTGGTATTTTGGGTTCAAATTTGGCTTAATTGCCTCCTTTCGGTGACAATTGATTTCAAAATTTGCACTTGTCATTAAGGCCAATGCATCTTGTTGCTCTATTCCAGTATTAGTACTCATATCCTGAGCTAAGGCTATGATGCCTGCAACCAGTGGTTTTTGGTTTTTTTGCAGTTTATGATCCCATGAACGTGTGTGCGGGAAGAGCGTGTTCCATATTTCTGGATTTACTTTTGGAACCACAAGGTTTTCACAGTTTTTTGGACAAGCGTACTTATCATACATATTGTCTAACACCTCAGTGTCCTGCAGTTTCGTAGCACTTAAGTATTCTATGCCAGCGGCAATAGATGCCTCAATAGGGTCCCAAAACTTTTCAGGCACGGCGAAGCGTGTCGCAAACCCTAAGTTTTGAGTTTTCTCATCTGGTTCGCAGAAATACAACACCACGATCCCTTATGTGTCTAACGTCTCGGAGAATATTCGTAGGATTTTCCGAGAATTTGATCTCCCTGTGTCATTCAAACCGTATAATACATTGAGGCAAAAGTTGGTCCATCCTAAGGACAAAGTTCCAAAAGATCTTCAAGCCAACGTAGTCTACGGGATCCGGTGCCAAGGCAGCGGCTGTGAAGAAAGATACATCGGCGAAACAAAACAAACTCTTGCCAAGCGGATGTACCAACACAGAAAACCCAGTACATCAGTAGAGTCAGCAGTGTATATACATTTGAACAATTCTAACCACTCTTTTGACAACAAGGATGTGGTGATTTTGGACAGGGAGTCAAGGAGATTCGAAAGAGGCGTTAAGGAAGCAATCTATGTGAAACGGGAAAATCCATCTCTTAACCGTGGAGGGGGCCTACGTTACACCTTACCGGGGGCCTACAGTTCAACAATCAAGAAGATTCCTCAATGTTTCCAGTAGTTTGTTGACCCCGTTACGGGTCAACAACCTTTTGCCGTCAAGACACCAGTCGGCCTGATGATGCATCCGGGATGGATGTGAAACGTCGTCACTCAACAAAAATTTGTAAGTCCAGAGATTAGATTATAAACTTTACTCCTGTATTTATTTTACTTGGATGATTGACAACATTCATAAGTACTATTTTGATTGGAATATATTTTGTTAAACCAATCTTCCATCTAAGCTTGTTCATTCGTGTAAGCCCAAAATCACAGTGGAAGATCGGTCTTTAACCAGCTGATAGTTTCATCGTCCAGGTTGATCAAGCCGGGTGCATCTTTCTACACTTTACATACGTCAACTGTTATCTTGTCTTACTCAACTACTGTGACAGTTTACATTCACAGGTGTTCTGAATGATGCAATGAGACTTGTTAGTGGTTGACTTTTGGTGACGTCTGTAGAATATCTTCCAATTCTGTCTGGCATAGCTCCTGCAAACCTTAGGAGGAACTTTCAGATGATCAAGCTCACCAAGAAGTGTGATGAACCTGGTAGCCTAATCCCCCACAAACACCTTTTTAAGGATCAGAGAATTCCACGGAATCACTTTGCTACCCAATCTGTGAAACTGAAGTCGCAGTATCCCTATCGATCATCCTGGATCAATGGCAAACAGATCAGTGTGGAACTTCACCAAACTGCAATTGTGGAGAGCCACAAACTATCACTGTTCACCATCCTGCAAGAGCCTCCCTGCGTTCAGCATCTGATACCACCCTTTTGACTGAGCACAAAACATCAAAGCTGCTTCAGTCTGCTGAACGCAGGACCTTCTTTTATATGCTGCTCCCTATATGCGGAATAATTTGCCAGTCAATATTAGAGAATCGGCAACAGTTACCATTTTCAAGAAAGCTCTTACAACATATTTGTTCTCTTGATTCTTTTCAGTTGTTCCTCTGTATACATTGTGTTAAATTTTGTAGGCCTTTATGCCATCTTGTTTCTCAGCGCTACGATCTTTATGTAGCAGCGAGCCTTTTATAAATGCTTAATATGTATGTATGTATGTATGTCTGTATGTATGTATGTATGTATGTATTTATGTATGTATGTATGTATGTACTTACTAAGATACATTGGGGAGTATTTTCTGGTTATCAAGATACATTGTTGGAGTATTTTTACAATTGTGGTGTATTTTTTTTTCTTCATTGTTGGATTATTTTTTTCCTAAGTTACTATGTTAGAATTGTCCTATAACGGGAAATAAACTGTAAGCTAGTATTGAGGTTTATTCCGAAAAGAGTAGAAAGAGGATTTTCTAGTTTAGTCAACTATATAGGCACCTGCGGCGCAATCCCTCTTTGCTAAGAAAGGAGAAAACTCTACAAAAAATGTAAAAAAATAAAAAATTGAAAAAATCTTAAAAATGTCTAACAAGTGTCTTTTTAGAGAAAAATCTCAAAACTAATATAGGTTTTTTGAAATTCATTCCTTAGGATAGATGTTTGAAAAAGTGTATTTTTCTGAAAAAAATGTCTAAAAAGAAATATGGTCTTTTTAAGATATTTTTTTCAGTGAAACTCCCACAATGTAGCTCTTGTAAGCATGTATGTTATTGTATGTATGTATGTATGTATGTATGATGTATGTATGTGGCGTATGTATGGATGTATGTATGTATGTATGTATGTATGGATGGTATTAGTCACATCATAGGTGACTATGAGGTCTACAAATCCCCAAGAGGAATCCCACATCCAGTCCTGTGAGCCTTCTGAGGATATTGTCACGAGACCCCGCGGTCTTGGCAGTGATTGCGATGGTTTGTTGATATGAAAGTAAGACGAAAGTAAGATTTGCCCGCCCACCAAAAGGGCCACTGACCTGAGCAATAGAACAGATCTAAGGGTCAAAAGTTACACAGGTCACAAGGTCACACACGTGGAAATGCCTAAAGGGTTAAGAAATATTAATAGAAATGATTCATTTCCATATTCAAGAAATATTATGATAGTAGGATTTTTTATTCCTGTCATTCATTTAAGGGGCATAATGTCATGAAAAAAAATTGACATAATGTAAAGGACCCTTACTGAAATCACTTCCATGAGTTTTGAAAACAATTGGATGTCAATTTTTCATGCATTATGTCCCTTTAAAAGTTCTAGGGGCGTGTCGAGGATTCCATCTTTCCGAGCGGTGTTATGGTTTTACCCAATTAATGGCATATACATTCGATGTGACGATACCAGATGAGATTAAGGCCATAATTAAAAAATGCCCCTTTTCTCTCACGATGAAATAAATGCGAGGCAAATGCACTGAAAAATTCCAAACACCAACTTGAACAAACTCTGAAGCATTCAACATCAACAGATGATACAAATAAGTAATTTATTACTCCCCAGAGTTTTCTTTTACAAGCACTAAGGAATTCAGAAATCTGATACGTTTACGTTTATTCATCTTGTTCCGGAAATGTTTGGTATCTTGGTCCAATCATTCTTAGTACTAAGAGTTTTCATCACTCATAGCGAACTACAATATTTATGTGGCCAAATCCTCCTCAAGGTAAGAGGTTTCAACCGGTCTAATGTTTCTGACACTTTATCTGACTCCAAACAAAGGAAGCGATAGCGTGTCTCAGACTTTACGACATCTATTCAATTGAATCTGGTATTAGCCCTTTACATATTCGATACAAAAGTTCATGTAAAATGGGTTAAGGCATCTTATTCTGTTGAACAAAGTTGAGCATTTCAGCTGTGCATGCGCCTTTTTATTTTTTGATCTCAACACATCTTCTCCAATGAATTCGTACCATCGGCAATATGCGCTTACTGACAGGAATAAAAAATCAGACTATAATCTACAATTTCAACTGGACAGCCAATGAACGTCTAACTTGGTTGGGTGATAGAAAATGAGGTAGTATACTTTTTGGCAGCTGAGTTATGAAATTAATGAAATCATTTGTGTGTACTGAATAAAATGTAAGTTCTTTTCTTAAAGTACACACCACAATAATTTCTTGTTCTTAAACGAATAATATTAAACAATATACACTATAAAATAATTATTGACCACATATCGAGTGGTTTCAATAAAAAACGGAATTTATATAACCCTAACAATGAATTAAAAACCATGGGGCTAGTCTGATCCTGTGCTATTTAAAAATCGCGCTAGTGTATAACGTGTTATGCGATACGACCGGCACGTTTAGGTCATATTCCATCGGAAATACACATTATGACAGCAATCATGTGTGAAGATGTATGACGCTACTGTGCCGTCCGTATCGCATAACACAAATACATATCCCATATACAGTAGCGCGAATTTCAAATAGCGCATGGTCAGACAAAATGCTTTTAATTCGTTTATGGTTAGTATAATTCCCTTTTCCCATGAACCACTCCATATGTGTTCAATAATTGTTTTTATAGCGTATAAGTTATTCTTGGATACAGGTTCTCCTTAAAATATAAGATCATATTTGTTTTGTAGAGGGAGAGAGTACAGAATTGTGAATGTGCAATACATCCCTACTGACTTCTCCTCTCCACATCAAAACCAATACAAGTTCATACTGGCTTAAGTAATTGCTTAAAATATCGGCGTCATCCATGCTTCTAAGACAACATGAATCAAAATAAATGCTACAAATGTGTCATTAATTGCGTTTATTTCATTATTTATTTGTTACCTTACACAACAGCACGGGTTTGTGTTTTGGTTTTAGGGGCATAATTAAAATTTCCTTACATAGAACGTAAGAAATATTTCACAATTTTTAGCAGAGGTCTAAAAAAGCTGAAAATTTCAATTGAAGCAAAACCGCACAAAAAAAATTTTATATATCCCTACTCAAACATATTTAATAAAATTGAAGTAAAACTATACAATACAAATGTTCTACATTCTACTCAAAGCTATTTTATAAAATTGAAATTAACTTTAAAAAAAAAAACAGAAACGAGTGTACCATAAAGAAAACAATACCCTTTTTAATACCTCTCTTTCTCTTATGTATATGCCCCAAGTATGCAGATGAGGTATTGCTATTATTTCCTTCATGACGGAACAAATTGCAATACTTCATTTGCATATTTTTGGACTTCTATATGAAATATCTTCCATTATTCCGGCAAGCGCTACTGTACAAACATTATACAGCACATGACGGAATCAATTGTAATGCTTTATTTGCATACTTGGGACTTCTATATGAAACATTTATCTTTGTAAGCTTTATTTAACAAAAAATTCCAAATTTGTTGTAGTTTTGTTTTCCTGGATGTGGGCATTCGTTGATGCCATCGGTTTGGGAGCAAAATCATATTGCATAAAATTATTTGATGGTAAAAGTTAGGATCATCTATTGTTATCTGAATGCTGTTGAGCGACATCAAAAATTCAGAATAATGTATGAAGATAATGATATTCTTTAAATTTGAATAAGAGCTCCACTTTTAAAATTTATCATAATTATTAATATTAATTCAGATGAATTAAAATCACACTATTTTACTATATTTTCCCCCAAATTCCAGGCCTAATGCTGTCATTTTCTAAGTCTCCTTTACAATATTTTAACCGTAAATTGCACAAAGTATATTTTCACAGTTTTACATAGAAATTGTACAAAACCCACACTTCAGAATTGCTTCCACAGAAAATGTCTGAATGAGATATTTATTGTATTGTGTCTAAATATACTTAACCTTCGCAGAAGCAAGCCCTACAGCCCACAACATAACAAGATACTTTTGAGCTGATTTGCAAATTGTCGGAAAGAAAAGGCCCCAACCCACACTACACATATCTATTCACTATCATACGTCGGATCCCAGGTAGCGTTTGCTGTGGTTCTGCTTTCTCGATGGTGTGCTGTTATTGTTGTTTATAGAAAGCAGTATGTATCAGCAGACTGACCAGGCTGATCACCTGTGAAAATGAGGGAAAGTTGAAAAGTTTCAAAGCCATATGGATTAATTTTCTTCAATAATCTTGATAATCAGAACTCATAACACTTAAAATAGAAAATAATCAACCCAGTATGTATTCTAACCATAAGCTAATCCAAACCAAACCACGTTCCAGCACTATCGTAAACTTGACAAAATCTGATTCTAATCCTATTTTCCCACGTGCTTTTTTTACATACACACACTTGCTTAAAGTATTGCAACACGAAGAAAAATCTTGTCTAATCACAAGTTGATTTGAAATTGCACCAGGAGTTCTTGACTACACATTACATAATTAACGTCAAAGTTATGTTTTCAAACAGATGCTATTCCCCAAAATCCAATAGTGCGAAAAAAAATTTTGATTCGATCGTCATGTTCCCTAATATTGCCGTTAAAAGATAACTTGCATACTGTATCCACAAGGAATGTACAGACACAGAAAAGCCAAAATATTTCTAAATGAATCGTACTGGGTTGTTAGGTTCTACTCTAAATATTTTGGGGAGAAAAGTGGTTGTATGGATCGGAAATGAGATAACGTCAATGGAGGAATGAAACCCCAATACCAGTGGACTTGGGACATCAAGCTTTTTTTATGTAATGTAAATGCGTATTCAGATTTGAGTAAAACTATACGTTATTTATTATATATTGCATTTTTGATGTCTCAGAATTTTCAATTTTTTTGAAGACCGTTTTTTCCTAATTCATGTTTTGTGGCCAAAATTGATTTTTCAGTTTTATAAAGGTACAAGGACATCACAGAGAATCACTTCCAACTTGTGAAATTGTCAGTGTCGTATTGCCACCTGGGGGCGCCATTTAAGTTTGTATAGGGGTCAAATGTCAAATTGATGATGTTGCAAAAACCCTTACCAATGTGTTCTTCTCATCATAAGGATTCAGGAAAGGTATAGTTTGCCCTATCTGGGATGGATCGTTCAGGAGTAATTAGCAGCAAAAAGGTCAAAGGTCAATATTTTGATCTACAGGCGTAAAAAAATGCACGGCTTTCGATGAAAATAGTCTCAAATTGATGTCTTTACCAATCCAATTCATATTCAGAATAGTTTGCCCTATCCAGGATTACTTCTTACCATGGACATGGATTTACATTTGAGTGTTACCATTGTAACGAGAGATCCTAGATAGGGCAAACTATTCTTAACAGAAATCGGTTTGGTCAAAGGATCAATTTGAGACCATTTTCATTCAAATCCATGCATTTTTTGCATTTTGACCCCTCTAGGCCAAAAAGTTCACTTTTGACCTTTTTGCTAATAACTCCTGAACGATCTATCCCAGATTGGGCAAACTATACCTTTCCTGAATCATTATGACTAAAGGAACACGTTGGTGAGGTTTTTAGCACAATATCATCAATTTGACATTTTACCCCTGTACAAACGTTAATGGCGCCTTCAGGTGGAAATACGACATAACATTCTGCTAGATCACCTATTTGTCATTCATTAACTTTAGTGATACCGGGTGTCTAAAAAAAACCTCAAAGCGACCTCTATTTCCCGAATAGAAAAAGGTAAAACAAACATATTGTTACACATCTGAAAAGTGCATTTCGTCAGGTTTCTGACACCGAAAATATCTTTCCAATAGGATGCATATTGACCGAGTTATGGCCGATTGAAATATGTACCACTTTTTCATTTTATCCACGGATTGGTACTGTTTCAGTAGTCTTTAGACAATACAGATTCTCCAAGCTGATTCTTTTGTTTATGGTTTCTTTTGTTTTTGCGACAAAGGTCAGTTCTGATATTGAAAAGTTTAGTTTCAATTATTAGAAATCTCCAAAAAGGAGGTATATCGCATATGATATATGCTAATTGAATAGTGCACACTACTAATTAATTAAACTAAGAACACCCCTTCCCAGCTGAAACTGGAAGATTTTTTTTTCACAGAAGGAAAATCTAATCTAGTGGGTTTCACCTCCCAGCCCATCCTTGAACTTTGACGGCCCTGTCGGCCCACCTTACCCCTGCGAACCATAAACAAAAACTTAGATGCTAGAATCACGAAATGAAAACAAAAATTGAAATGTCATATTTTGTTGAAAATGTACCCGTTTAAATAACCACCATTACCGTGTTCTTCGGTGAGATCGTTACATATTTGTTTATATTCGTTGGTTGCCATCAGCCGTTTTTGTGCAGGGTTATACCAATCAAGGAATTCCTGGTTAATTTGCCGCGTCATCATGGAAGGACCGTGTACGGAGCAGGGCAATACTGGGTCGCCATCAACACGCTCCAACTCTTGGGAAACGTAAGTTTGTGTTCCAAGAAACGCATAGTGAACCTAACAGGTGATGTAAAAATAAAATGGTACTAATTTATCAGTGTAAAATTATGAAGTGATGATTATCATAAATAGTTATGAACAAGTCATATTGCAGTTAAAGGTGCGTGTTCCGATCGTCTTTGGGACCCCCCCCCCCCGATTTACCCGGAAATAGTATCGATTTTGATATCAGATTAAAGACCGTATTCTTCTCATTATCGTCCTGAAATTTGAACCTCAAATCCATTTCATTCCCAAGTTATAAACAAAAAAACCGCCGAATTAATGGTTAACCGACAATATTAGCACGATGTTGAATAAGGCTTTGAAGTATGCATAATGCATTATTGCGTCTACCATCAAACCGCAAGTTTGTTTCCCACGGTACTTGATGGGTCGTATGTGCAAGTGCCAGGCTCTCATATCTTGTAGAGAACACTATAGACATAAATCGGAACAAGCACCTTTTAGTGCATGGGCCACTGACTACAGTTGGCACAAAAACTATCTCGGCATGTTTTTCGATCAGTATTGTGCCAAAGTTATAAAATTTTGAAAGTTTTTGAAATACGTTTTGTTGTCTGGGTCTTGCTCCTTAACAGGTACAGCTACCCGTTTGTATCAATGGCAACCTGTATAATTATATCAAGAAATCTTACTTTTATCCGAAATGCAATTGGATGAATAAACTTGATCCATCTAAAAGTACCAATGATATCATGGATTGGGGCAATGATTCCAAATGTTGGATCGTTGTGATTTTAAATGATTCCATAAATAAAAAAAACTCCAAAGGGTGCAGTCGAAATAACCCTGCTGATGCAACACCAGTTGTAAAAGTGCATTTCTATATGCCATCAGGAAATTCATCAGCGTTCAGTGGTAGTTTTGAGCCCTTTCTTGAAACTTTGGACAAAACGCTCGGCAATTCCATTCGTTCCTGTTTGGTATAGCGATCCAGTAACGTGTTTCACACCGTTACTGCGAAGAAAGGATTCAAACTAATCCGAGGTGAATTGTGGAGCATTGTCACTCATTACCTGTTTGCACAATCTTTTGTAGCAAACACTGACTGTAAAATGTGAATGGTCTGCGCTGAAGTGGTAGACTTGGTTGCATTAACAAATGACCATTTTGAATATGCATCAACTATATAACAAGGTATATTAGTCCCTGAATTGGTCCGGCATAATCGATGTGGATTCTATCCAACTTTGGGGCTGGCCACTCCCAATCATGAAGGGGTGCTGTTGAAGGGAATTCTAGCAGCCACTACATCTTTTGACTAGTTCCGGGCCACCAAAATTCATGCAACATTATTTGCAACATTGCAACATTATTTATTTTCAGTCACTACACCGAGATGGCCTTCGTGGAGTTCTCTCGCAAAATTTAATATGACACGAGTTCCAGGAATACCATGTGAAACTTGCTCCAGCACCTTCTGTCAAAATTGCTGGGGTGAAGGCTACACCATTTGGAAGTCGGTTGACCCGAAACAGTCCATGCGTGTTTATGGTCAGAAGATCACGTGAAACATCATCCATCTTTAACTGCAGATATGCTTGAGTAAGGTCCAACTTTCTGTGTCTTCAACATCAGCTAAGTTGCTGAACACATTATCCACCCTTGGTAATTGATATTGCTCAATGTTCAAGTTGAGGTTGACTGTTGCTTTGAAGTCACCACAAACTCGGATTAATCCGCTTTTCTTCAATAGCAGGACAATGGGCGAAGCCCAATCACTGATTTGGTTTGAGAGTTGATTCCAGCTTCCTGACGAGCTTTCATGAACTTTAGCTGCACATTAACCTTCAGATGAAGCTTGGCTTTGACACCTAATTTTCCAAAACCATCTGCGAAGACTTCATGATGCTTCTGTTGCAATGCCTTCAATTGTGCTTCTACTTATTCACTTGACATGGTCTTGATTTCATACCAATCAAGTATGCGGCGCAACCAATCTCTACTGAAGAGTGTTGAGTCACCTTGAAGAACATAAAGTGGTGCAATACATCTAGCCCTTGTACACTACTTGCACATCTACCACACCCAATGGAGAAATATGTTCACCGGTGTAGGTCTTAAATCTGAGAGTGGTATTATTTAGTTTCATTGATGTGTCGCCAAACCAGGACTAATAATCTGTATGGGGGATGATCGACACAGCCGATCTAGTATCCATCTTTAACTCTTTGACGTTAGCTTTTGGAGTTACCCATATTATTTCATCTCCTACAGAACTAGTCTAGAACTTAAGCCCACATTATCAGACATTAAGACAACCATGTGTGATTTCATAATAGAACTTTGGTGTAACAGAAATAGTCATATGCAAATCAGTGGCCAGGATATTGCAGGAATAGTCCCACCACAGATTTAATGACCCTGTATGTCGGTATAGATCGTGAAAACACAGAGGTTGGCTTTCACAATTTTAATCATATCAGATAAAATGAAGTTGTGACGCCCGGTCAGAAACTGGACGTGAGTTGAGAATATGAATAAGAGTTTCCCTATTGCCACAGAACTTGCATTTATCAGTCGTTCTTTACCCCCGTTACGCTAAGTTTACTAAGAGTAGGGAGACAATTAATGGAAAACTACTTAGAACTTCATGTAATATCGCACGGTTGAAGGTCGATGAATCACACTTGCTCTTGAGAGCGTGAATCGCCCGCATATCTGTCTTTGTTAGAC
Organism: Ophioderma brevispina; assembly: GCA_023653785.1. Lineage (NCBI taxonomy): Eukaryota > Metazoa > Echinodermata > Ophiuroidea > Amphilepidida > Ophiodermatidae > Ophioderma > Ophioderma brevispina. The sequence continues at coordinate 7,484 of JAMKCH010009385.1, read as the reverse complement.
AGCGGCCATAAGCTAAAATATCTGCCCGGAATATCTGCCATCGTTTGCGCACATGACATTGTCTTGATACTTACCTCTCCATTATTGACGGCTTCAACTAGATCAGGAGGCCCATGGTAGTGTACGATTTGATCCACTGTAAACGGTACTCCCTGTAAGCACATGTAAAAGTAAAATTTTATTCATACTGGCGCAAAATTTCCTGACATGCAACCCATCATTCCTGAATACCCATGACCTATTTGTCAAGGATCACTCTAAGCGCCCTTGGTTATTCCCTGTCGTTCTCTGTGGAAATATTATATATCTATATTTAAGGCCCACGAAAACGTCTCCAAATGCGGTCGCCCACATTATTTGACACATACTGTCCTATGCATGGGCCAATATAATACACATTTTACTTCTACTATCCAAACGGCTGGACCGACTTATCTCAAAATTTGCAATCAAATGTTTTTGGTGATATGCTTCAATACGAGGGAGAAAACAACGCATGGAAAATTGGACCGTCATTCGGGCGTGGTCGCCATAAATGTGGTCGCCATAAATATGGCATAGGCCAAAATGTAAAGGCTTATCATGTTGTCGGACCTAATTTAAAGTTTAAAGTCAGAAGACTCATCCAAGAGCTCATCGTTATAGCAGCACTCAGACAGACATCTAGGATAGACAACTGCTTTTTCTTTTTTGGTTTGTTTTAGTTTGTTTTTGTATCAGAAACGGGTCTTCCTTCCCCTCAAGCACTGATGATTACTAGTGTCCCTTTATGGTTACAAATAGTGGTGTTTACTGGTCCATAAAACCCTAACTTTTCTCAGGCTTCGTGCGCAATTCTCGGAATTCGCAATACTGTGTGCCGCCAGCGGTAACCTATGCCAATCCACCGTCCAACTTCCATTGGATAACACGCAAGTATTGTGATTATTGAGTTGAAAACATCTCAACGAAAGGTTGTGTGATCGAAAGAAATCAAATGGTTTACTTGTTGTAGCCGTTTTAGTGTGATTTCGCAAGCAACCGACATTATATTGACAAACTAAATGATCAGTGCCCGGGGGGGGGGCACTCCCTAAAAATAGGTGACGGGGATGTGCGGCACTATTGACCCCCTTTTTTAAACTGCTGTCACTGAAAGACCCCCTTTTTTAACCTGTCACTAAGCCCACTCTCAGTTGACGCTCCCATTTTAATCCAATGTCACTGAATGACCCCTTATTTCTATTTCATGCTCTCACAGAAAGCCCCTCTTGTTCACTGATGGAACTTCAGCATATCCTCCCATTTAATCCAATGTCACTGAATGACCCCTTATTTCTATTTCATGCTCTCACAGAAAGCCCCTCTTGTTCACTTTCACTGTGAACTTCATCAGCATATGGTGCCCTCACTGAATGACCCCCTTTTTTTCACAAAATGTGAGAGGCTCAGTGATTGACCCCCCAGTTTTGCATCCTCAGCGTCAACCAAATGACCCCCTTTTCCCCTAAAGTTTCCTCAGCGAATGCCCCCTACAATCCGCACATCCCCGTCACTTTCATATATGAGTGCCCCCCCCCCCGATCAGTGACGTGTTCCTGTATGATATTTGTAGGCCTATTATTACGGCGGGCTCTGGATGTCGTCTTTTTCCCCATGCCATCGGTAAAACATCACCACTCCAAAGCCAATTGTTGGGCAGCACACCGTGTTGCGATTGCGAGAATATGACTTAATTTATTTTGACCTTGCAATCAATTTTTCTCCGATTCAAGTATTTAACTTGTCGAGTCAACTTGTACCTCGCACACATCTTTTGAAAAAAACAAACCTTTCAATGTTATCCGACATAGCAGTTATGTTTTGGCCTATGACCTATTTGCGAAATGCGACTTCTTGGTGATCAAGCATTCAATCATTTTTTTTTAATGTTGATGTCAAGATATTTTTACCACACATGTATGATTTCAAATTTTGAACTCTCCATGCTACACTTCCGTATGGGTCATCAAAACACAACCTTAAGTGACAGGAGGAGATTTTTTGAGGATATAACTGTTTGCCTCTCAAATTGCACTTGATCGGTTGTAGACCACCTACCGAGAACGTTTCGAAGGTTTATTGGACAAACCTTGTTTTGAACTTGCCTGCTATTCTAATCGTCCCTATAGGAAACCATGCTTTGAATTTCTGTCGTGCACGAAACAAGAAATTACTAAATCATCATATTATTACATAAAGACGGCGTATTCGGCTTATTCACTTCAGGTGTAATCTAATACAAATTGGTAAGCATTCCAAATATGCAAAAAACCTGGGTTTCAAAAACAATTGAGGGCGCTTCTCTCTGGAAATCTCCTCACGTCTCAACAGTTTACTTTTTAAGACCGTTACCGCACATTTAAGTATCATTGTTATTTTAGTAACACAATTCTAAACTGAGTCTATCATCTATAGCGTTACACCTTCGCCCGCGCCCATTCCACCAAACGTTATCTTTTATTCACATAGAAAATCGAATTTCTCGCAAAAAATACTTTTTTACCATTTTCACCTTTGATTTGTGTAGGCTATTTACAATAGGTTTTAAATATTTCCTCCATCAAATTTAAACAAATTGATCGAAATATGAACTCCATATGATTCATCAAAACCAAGCCTTACCCAAATTATCAACAATTTTGTCATCCATTAATTTGTCATGGAATTTTAAAGAGTGAAATTTATAGTCTGAAAATAAAGCTGATGATAAAAATTAATGACCTATTTATTTGTTGTGAACACTGACCTCTACACATGGATAGCGGGTCTGAGTCGCGATTGAAACAACATGAAATTGCTTTTTTGCCCTTCTCAATATGGCGGGAAATAATGCATACACCTGCTGGTGCACATATTCCACACATATATTCTATTGTTATACAAAATTCCTTTAACTTGGACAATAAGGTGAAGCCATTTTAAGAAGGGCAAAATGCAACTTCCTGTGGTTTCATCGGGTGACTATTCACGGTGGCCTCAGCCCTCTATCCATGTGTAGAGGTCCATGGTTGTGAACACTACAAATTCAAAATTGTTTCTATCAACTTTGCACGAAGAAAATAAATGTGAATTGCTTAGAAACTGAATATTGCAAGATATCAGCCTTGTACCCTAACTGCCCCCCCCGAGTGGGACTGGATCCGCCCCTGCATGTAACCAATTTTGCACCAAGAAACACAGCCGTACAAAACTTCAAATACCCCTGTAAACTTGTCCTGATTCCGCTTCAGACAGAACTCATCCGTTGACCATCCATCCAGGATCCCGATTTTCTTTCCCGTCATGTCTTGCCAGTTAGATTTCAAAGAACTACCGCGTTTCACAAAAAGCGATTCTGGGTCTGATTTTCCAAATGGCTCGGCGAAAGTATATGTTCGGTATCTGTCGTAGGTTCCAACCCATCCTGGATTTTGAAAGGTTAAAAATAGATTATGAAAATAGATTGTTTTTAGCAGGAGGGGCCGGGAGCATATCAATAGGAGGAGGGAGGGTCGGACACCTATATTTTACTCTCTAAATGTTAAAGAGTGGAAGTCACTTTCAAAGAGCTGTCTGAATGGCCATCCTATAATTTAGCTGTAGGACGCAGAAAGGGTCGCACAATTTACGGGGAACGCACCCCTCCGTTCCCGCCCACTTCTCCCCCTCTATCTTCCAGGGCAACCCAAGGTGCAGAGAATACAAAAGAATCACCTGCAGAAATATCTGAAATGTTCAGGTGAACCAGGTGCATGTATTGTATTCTTCGCATGCTTGGATATGCTGCGGAGGCTAAACAAAAGTCCATTCAATATAACTTGCCTACCTTGAAAGACCCCTAATATATTCCAAATTTTGGAATATATTTGTCTTTGGTGATGACTTCGTAAACGAAATATGTTTCTCTTCTTCAAAGGCTCGTTTCATATAGAAATTTGGATAATCTTAGCAAGTTGCCGTGACTATAGCAACTTTGAAAAAAAAAACTCTCAAATTCGCCCTGTTTCAAGGATTTTGCGTTTCTCTTTGCTCCCTCTCTCTCATTGATAAATTTATCACATCTTAAGCATACTTAAATGTCCCAGGAAATGAGATGATAAACCTACTACAAATCTTTACGGGACATTCCATTCCAATAAACAGGGCCAGAAAAGGCATACACTACCAGTGACATCATTAGTGAAGCTATTGATTTTCAGTCAGTGTAATGAATAGATTCACACCAGTCACCTGGAATTTTCTATTACTCTCTGAAAAATCAATAGTTCACTAATGATGTCATCACCAACCCAAATATTGAATGCTTTCTAGTCCCTCCTTGTAGACTTGACACAAACCAAATTAATTCTATTTGTATTTCCTGGGACCTTTAAGAGTATTATGTTTTTTTAAATCAGCCTTTGGATACCCGGGGTATTTTGACGTTTGTAGTGATGTAACGTTCGGGCCAAAATCGCGAGCTTCCCTTGTAAATTAGTTACATAATGATTAAATGTGTGATGCCAATCTTTAGGAATTAGCGTTGTTATTGTTTTGCGTTCATCGTATCTAAACGGCATTACGATATTTTATTGGGCTGGTATGTTTGAAAGTGAACCTAATTGGTTTTGAGAATTACCAGGGCACCGTGCTGTTCAGTTGCCCACAATATGGGCCAGGAAAATGGACGAGAAGAAATCAACTCGGACTCGGAAAAGAAAGATAAGAGAAATAGAGGAGACAACTGGTCTAGCGAAGAAAAGAAAAGAGGAAACTATTAGACTTGATAAAACTGAAAATATCAGGCGCTTGAAAGCGTGAAGTTAAACAAACCTTAAACTACCCCCACACAAAGTCTAAGTTTAACAACGTTTTAGACATGTTTACCATGCTTTGAGAATTGCGTTTATTTTAGCGGGTGATTAAAATGCGATTTAACCAGTGATTAGCGTTAAACATCGTTTGAGCATACGGACTAATGAGTTGGTCAATTGCATAGGCACATGGACTGAAAAGCTGCCCTATGAGATAATTCAACTGGTTATGGTCCTGATTTGGGGTCAGAATCTCATGTACCATGACTTAAGAATCTCATGTGGCATCTGATAAGTGTGCCATGTAGGATTGAATTGTCTAGTCTCTAGTAGTCTGTTACGTTTGATGGAGTTCTTTATTATGTAAAGCATGACTTAAGAACCTCATGTGCCACCTAATAAGTGTACCATGTAGGATTGGATTGTCCAGTCTCTAGTAGTCTGTTACACTTGACGTGATTTATTCTTTAAAGCATGACTTAAGAATCTCATGTGCCATCTGATAAGTGTGCCATGTAGGATTGGTATGTCCAGTCTCTAGTAGTCTGTTACACCATGGACCTAGTAGATAGGAGGACCCACAACACACTAGTTTGAAAGATCCTATCACGTTGCCGCCTTTTGTTATTAAATCCCACCATGATCCCATTTACCGGCTTAAGGTAATGCGGTAATCACCCTCTCAGCACGAGGGCTGACTGGCCATCGCTCTTCGGGGCATACTGGGAAAGTTCAGCCCGCATCAAATTGCATGATGTTAAATTGCATGATGGCAATGAGGAAATTGAAAGATCAGGAAAAATTTTGTTCCGAAATTAATGGAAAACGTCCCAATAGCATGCCATTTCATTATTTATACTATTGCTTATTAACCCTTGTCTACCTGAGCAATTTTTTGTAACAACACACAGGAGGGGGGTACCACCCCCTTGAATTTTCTTTATTGAACATCCAATTCCTATAATTTGGTACTACAGGATACTTGAGTTTATTCTTCCATTGTTCAAATAATTTAAAAACAATGATGACGTCACTATGACTGCATAAGGTATAAAAGTAATAAAATACTTGCAATAGGATAGGGAAGAATAGTGATATTTTGCAAATTTTACTGGCTCAAAAATAATATTGTAACCTTTTTCCGATCGTGGGGGGGGGGGGGGGGGGGGGGGGGGGGGGGGGGGGGGTAGAGAACTTATGACGTCATTATGACATAATGTTAGTATGTTGGTACTCATTTTGGTATCAAGAAAGAGGATTACCTGACTATCTATTGCACTGAAATCAAATGTCTGTGATATTCCCGTGGTCGTACTAGGCGTGTTTGATTTTTTTCCTTCCGAAGGGGGGGGGGGGTGTGATAGGGGGCATTAAACGGAGCACAATGTCAATTGGCAATTGTATAAAAAGCACTATCACGATTGAATAATATTGAAATTTGCAGGAATTAGCTTCAAAGTGACGGATAAGTCTGTAGCATTCTCATATTTACCTTTTACATCTGTCGAATTAACCGAAAATGAAGAAAACGCAGTGTTTCCAAGATATACGATTCTCCATCCATTCAATTATATGTTTTGTAGTCGTGTCCGTTCGTACAGTAATTACTAAAATCTCTGATATGTCCTTATTAGGTTGCTCCTGTTCTTATCATGTCAGGGTAATGTTAGGATTAGCCTGTAACTTGTTACGGTAAATGCAAAATCTTGATTTTTGATGATTTTTTTTCGATTTGCTTATTTAGCAAATCACTGAGATTGTCTTTAACTCATTTGACACCGGAAATGGGGTTTTAGGAGGCGAAAAGAATAGAAGAGAGCCCCCCTTCGGAAGACGAGGGTTAATTAATTTATAATTTATAAATTTAATATCAATCATGACTTATCCCACTCCCATTGGCAGATGAAACTTACATTGGAATCAGTTTGACAATGGTTCGCTATCAAACAGCCACAACGGTAAACAAATTCCACACTAACCGGAAAGTTAAAAATATTACAATTTGGTGGGTTTCGAGTTAGAATTACACGTCATGGGGCGCCTTTGGTGCACCATTTAGAAGTTAAATACTTTGTTACAAGGACATTGAACTTTCCCCCCATACACCGTGTTCTCAGAGTACTCAAAATGATCGTTCTTTTTTTCATATTATTTTCACAATATTTTTCAACAATTTCAAAAAATAAAAAAAGTAAAAAAAATGCAAGCTTATTTTCTACGTCGTAGCACCACAAAGGAATACGGATTTTGATAGCTTTTGATGGGGTTTTCGGTATTTTTCCATCGAATATGATATAAAGTCGGAGTGAATAAAAGCCACAACATTGCAAGTTACCCTAGCATGTACAGCAAGCAAATGATTGGCAGAATATCACAGTCATGCACATGCAGAGTTGGGTGGTTGTCTCATGTAGCAGTCCGCTGGTTCCCGTTATTTTAAGAATTAAGGACATGGTATATGCCTACTAAGGAATTCACTTACATTTCCTAAGCAGCTAGAACCATAGACCCTCTCAGGGTCTGTGGTATAAACGACTGGTAATAAAGACTACAATCTCTCTGAGTCAACCAAATCCACAGACCCTTGGAATCTGTTAGGATTTTGTCTACAAGTTCCCGAAAGTTTCGGGAAGTTCTCTTTTACCAATCTTAGCACACGCAATAAATGTTTTATTTATGGTAATCCCGATC